>JABFEB020000008.1:20053879-20123218 GCA_019775895.2 Stomatorhinus ivindoensis
ATTATCTAGGGGTTAAATAATCTGCAATCTACGGAATGAATCGGATGTTGAGATACCTAGTAAATTTAAATATTTCATATCCGCTGTGCGTGTCCGAAATTGCGATACCAAGCAACAATTTTGAGAGACCGCTCTTTGCTTGGTAGTAACAAAAAAACCGTGCAAACATGCTGGTAGTTTAAAACTCCCTCCTACAGACACCCAACGAGTCCCGCATTCTCACTCTTTAAACAATACTTCCTGTTTCCTATCGTATTAACCCAAATATTCATGAGCGACCCAATGAACTACTACTTGTAAGGGGGTGTCTCCAATTGACACACCGCCACGGCACACGAAAAAGCGTGTTCTCTGCGAGATTTCTAGAGTACAGGACTTACCCTAGTTTTAAACAGGTTTGTGTGACTAATTACGTATATGCATTTAAGCGATACATTAATTTTGAAAATCCGCCTCCCATAAGTAATATTAAATTGAAAACGGAGGCCCCCACCGGCTTCATATCAGATCCTCGTGAACATTTCAATTTTCACCCCGTAGGGAGCGGAATACATTCTCCAATACACCATAGGCAAAGTGTTTGTTGTAATATTAAAAAAGGTACATTTATAACATTATTACATTTGATTAAAAAAGTAATGAAACAAGAATGCAAAAACAGCATAGCATGTGCAAGAGTAAAATGCAGGCAAAGATTTTTAATGCATTAAGTATAATATGCATACATACAAGAATCCAGTGAAAAGAACTACAGGCAAAACTATGAAATACTGCAAAATAACATGGACCAAATGATTTTACAAAACATTCAAAATCATTACAAAAAGGCTTCTAATCGGTCCATCATACTTTTAATGGTCTTTATACAATCTCAAATATTCTTATGTCACAATTTACAGGCATCCGGGGGAACCCATAAACAGAGTATAATACCCTTTAACATCCTTAATGAGTCATCTGACCACTCCCACACAGATAATTTCCCAGGACATATAACCCAGCAGACCGCTTGTGCTCTGCATCCTCCCCGGCCTGCTGACGGGGTCATAAACAGCTGCTTCTCCTAAATGCTTTTTAACAAAACTAATTTTGGAAACAAAGGGAGAACAGACAAAAAGATTTTCAAGGTGAGAGGGTCTGTCTGTTGTGCTGGGAGCACAGCAACTTCATTTTGAAACGCTTAACCTAGCTTAATCTCCACCTCAGCTCCACATTGAGATGGTAGGGCCTCCTGGACAATTTATTTACTTGCAAATGTTCACAGCACTTGCTTGTTCTACAAATGCTGCTCCCAAACTCCATCACAGCTATGGGAGTCTCTAATAGGCAATGGTGTGACTTGCGCCCACCACGTCTGTTCATCTTGGTGCTGTTGGCGTAACGGAGGGAGACAGACCCAGGTCAGGACTCCAACAGTGCAGGCCCACTAACCGGCACCAGTGCCCTCAATCACCTGCTGTGCCTGCTTCTGGCCCATGCAGCACTGAGCCACGGACTGGAACAACCTGTTTGTGACAAAGTGGTAACAAATGGGTATATTAATGATATTGACATTTCTAAACATTTCTAACATGCATCACCTGGGACAAGAAATTTCCAATTGAGGTTCTCTGTTGCTACTGCATTCGAGCAAAGAAGAAAAAAATCTTTGCATGAAGAATCTGTGACTAGGTGCCGTCAGCAGAAGGCACAATGATGCATGATCCTATGAGGATGTAAACCACAATAGTACGGAGACACTCAGTATAGCACACTGCAGAGTCTTAATGAAGCATGACCAACATGACTTGCTGAAAGCGGAGCATCATTCAGTGCACAAGCAGTACCAGCCATCCTTCAGGGTTTTATTCACCTATATCCAGTTAAAGCTCTGCAAAGCCCATTCTAGGAGATATGCAAGCAAATTTTCATGAAAAGGTGGCAAGATCATTTCATTTATGGGGGAATAGTTCATTGAATCCTAACCTACTTTAAGCCGCAATTAAGACAATTTGTAGTATTTCTATCGATGCCTTATCAAATATGAGAAAACCTCAAAGCCCACCCTCTCCCCCAACCCAATGATGAATTACTTCTCTATCTCTGGTGCACAGTGCACAAAGTTATGGCTCCAGAATTTGAAGGCAGGATTCTTGATGAGCTCGATGAAGGTGATGAGCAGACCCCAGGGGTGTGGCCGGTTCACGATCAGCCTCTCCAGCAGGACCCTGGAGCAGAGGGCAAATTATACTGATCCATCTAAAACATCCGTCATTCGACGTATGTAAATCACGCCAAACACTGCATTACACGCACAGAAAGATCCATCACCTTCGAAAACCCATTTTAAAAGTCATTTTAAAAGGACAGGCAAAGGCCAAACCTTGTTATCTGCTCCTGGATGGCCTCAGTGTTGGCTTCAGCAAAGAGGTACAGCATGGTACAGCTGAAGTAGTGTGTGTGGCTGTTAGGGTAGCGCAGCTGATTGGCAATGGCATTGAGGAACAGGTACCGTCCTGGTGAGGGGGGGGATTAAAAGGGGGTGAACTTCTTGATGGGCACAGAATCAAAAAGCAGAGCAGTGCCACACGGCAGCTCACCCTCAGTGTCCAAGTCCACGGCCAGATTCTGGTAGATGTCCATGTGGGCCGAGTGGGTGATTGTGCTCATGGAGGGGCTACTGCCCTTGCTGTGGATGTGGCCGATGGCCTGAGTCCCCACGTACAGTACGAGGGCATTAATCAGCTGGAAATTGTACCGATTCCCTGGCTCACTTGACACCTAAAACCAGAACACAACTCTTGGTAATGACTTCTTGGGAAAAAAAACTGTTAATCCAAAAGCACAGCCAAGCTTGTAAAATGTTACTCCATTATACAGTCAACCGGCATCTTACATGGTTTTTGATAGTGTGGTTTTACATGACTGTGGTTAAAAATATTTTTAAAAGAAACTTTAGTACTAACCAAAAAGTACAATGTGGCGCGCAAGGTGCATAAGCATGGGTTGAGCAGTGTGTGTCAGCAGGCTGTCTGTTCAAAGTTTATGACAGGTTGGGAATAGGTATGTATGCAAAAGTAAATAGGCACTTTAAATAAGGGTCTTGTACAAACGAGATTTTGGAGTATCATGGCGGATTGTGGAACCAATTGACCTTGTAAGATACAGGAGCACTGTCTAACAAATACACTCGAATACCATCTTTGTGCAGGGGCTTAGCATTACAGGGCAAAGTTAGGGACACCATGCACATGCAAGCGCGCACATGCACACACCAGGGATAGGTGAACACACCATTAGTCCCCAAACATTCATAGTAAAAGGAATTTTTATTTTACTAACTACAATTAGACACGGACACACATGCACAACACTGACATCAAAAGACATAAAATTGTTAACCTGGTCTAAAGATGTGTCGCCGAGCTGCAAATGTTTCCAGGGACCCAGACTGGTGCCCCCTACCTGCAGATTGCTGCGTAGCTCGGACAGAAATGTGACAGGGGAGCGAGTTTTCAGGTAGGAGTCCAGGTCTTTTTTAAACTGAGTCGGCATCACTCCAGTAAAGTTAGTGAGGATACGAGGAGCTACATTGATTTCACTGAGCATGTCCACCTAATCAGTAAAAAGAGAACAATGACATATGTACTTATTAGTTTGAATACTGACCTAAATGTAAATCTTAGCCAACATACTAACAACATGTATTGGGGGGAGGTAACTAAATATCAAGGGTTCTATAGATTGCTAGTTAAGGGAGACTCTCTGATAATAGCAGGCAGGATTGACACTCTGTTACCTTCAAGTTGGGGGTAAAGGGGTCAGGGAGCCTCATATTCCGGGGGAAGGCACTGAGGATCAGGTTACGCAGCTGGATGCAGTTTGGAGGAATGACATCACAGAAGCCATAGTGGTAGTCACACAGGAATTCTGGGAAGTCATGAAGCAGGACCAGGAGGACCCGCAGAGTACCCTGGAGCAATCGAACAGGAGACCAAACATCAGCGCTGCATTGCATTAGTCTGCTAATTCGCACAGCACTGACGTGTGTGTGTGTGGGTGGTTGGCAGGGGCATGCTGTTCCTTCACAATGTTATGCTTCAGAAAGCACTGTATTCTCATACAAATGAAGGACAATGACAGCTGCAGGCACAATACTAGAAGAACAAAACAATACTGTGAGCCTACAATAGCCAGAAGACTAAATGCAAATGCTGTACCTTGTAGAGAATTTGCATAGGTTTGCTGAGTTCCACATTCCTCAGGAAGGGGGCGATGTACTTGAACAGATCAATCAGAAGCTGGGCGTACATTGGCCAACCCTGATGAGAGTGAATAGAACTGGTTAAATCAAATGGGGGGGGGGAGGGGGGNNNGGGACAGGGAAACACTGCATAACATTTCCTGCCAGTGAGCATCATTAGAAATGGGGGAGGTCACCCAGGCATCTTACCTTCTGCTGTGGCGTGTGTGCCAGCATCCGGGCGATGAAAATGCGATGAGAGATGAGCTCCAGCCAAGCATAGACAAAGCCTGGGGCCTTGGCGGGCCGCAGGATGTGAAATGTGTTGCTGTGGACAAGGAGAAAGGAGACCTTTCACCGTAAGAGGTCTACCTCAATGCTACAAGCTTATGTTTCTTACAGCTGGGTGCCATATGATTTTGCCATCATTATGAATATTCGGTTTTCACACCTTACAATATAACTACAAAAAGCACTGATAACACCATGGGTAACGCAGTGTGTTTTAGGGCAGTGTTTCCCAACCCAGTCCTCGGGTACCTCCAGGCTGTCCATGTTTATCAGGAGCTGGAAGGGAGCAAAAATGTGTACTGTCTGGCAGGGAAGCAAAAATGTGGGTTAACTGGGACTGTCTGGGGGTCCCTCCAGACTGGGTTGGGAAACACTACTTTGGGGGAAGGATGGCGTTGCCCAAAGCAAAAGTCCCAGAGGGCCTTTTACCAGAAGGCAGTGAGGGTCTGGAAGTTGATCGTTTCCAACACGTGCTCAGGGGCATTCAGCTCCAAAAGCAGCATGATGAAGATACGGTGATAGGGCAACTGCTGGAACTCAGTGTGGCGAACGTCATGGTCCTGAATGAGGACGCCGACCACGATGCCCAGGACCTACATGTACATGAGAGCACAATGCGGACACGGACATTTGGGTGTTATCTAGCCACAAATTACTTTGCTCCCACACAGTTTCTTAAAGACTTTATTCTTCTGTTGGCTTCTAAATGATATTCCAGAGCCACTCAATACAGTATTCAGTTGCTTTACATTTTAAAATGATACCTTTTAAACACAAACATTTTCTTACGGACGCAAGCAATTCTAATATGTACTTGCATGTAATGACATACTGGCCACAAGATGGCAGCAATTTTCAAAAACAAAACAGGCGGGGGACACAAAACCATATGATTCAGATGGACAACCTCCACTTCCACAGGCCTACCTTGTTGAGCAGATTGATCTTTGTGATGGTGTTGGCTGCCTCCCCAGAGTGCTTCACCAGCAGGGCGATAAGCCGTACAAAGGCATCCAAGTTGTGGTAGCACTTGGCACGGATGATGGTGGCGCCAGCGGCCGGCGTGTGCTGCTGCTCCGTGTGAGTGCGGTAGCTGATCTCCACGCACATCTCCGTGCAGAGCCGGAAGAAACGTGTGATCAGGTCGTCGGTCTTCAGGATCCCCTGCTGGTGCATCTGGACCAAATGAGCATGGGTGGCAAGAAAGTGTCAACTGGGGAATCTTAAGACAACACAAAATGGGTGGATGGGCCTGCTCTACCTACACTCTCGATGAAGCACATGGAACAAGTGCATTTAGTAAGTGCACAGAACTGCGCGATTCCAAGTTTCCTGTACTTGGTCCAATAACATTCCTTCATGCTACCGGTTGAGACCGAGACTGTGTGAACAGACAGGCACATCTACAGAGGAACATGAACCCAGGCACTCAAAGTGAAGAAAATCTGTAGCCCTACGTTTGCCGATAATGAGACACCATGAGAGGTTTACAAATCGTACTAGTGTACAAAAACTGGGAAAATACAGGTGTCATGACAGAACCTTTTAGAATCCTGGACCAGGAGTGCAGCTAGATGTGGGACACAGGGGTACCTGTCCGACGAAGGCAGAGAAAGCCTTGGTGCTGTCACGTCCTGCAGCGGAGGAGTGGTACAGGCTGACCCACTCCCTCAGAAGGTATTCTGCCTTCTCCCTGAGGCCAGGGGGGTCGTCATACTTTGAGGCCTGGGAAATCCCCGAGTGCATCATGAAGTTGGGCCCGCCGTGAGAACGGTCCATCATGGCTTCGTAGTTCGAGCGAACCACATCCATCAGCTGGGGGAGCCTGGCAAAACATCAAGACATGGCATTCAGCGTGGAGATTTTAACACTATAATCAGATCTGTCAACATTCAGCGTTTTAACTTCATGGAAACGACTTCTAGATTAGTGCGAGACGCCTGAATAAAGCATCAACTGACACCTACAGCAGGACAGCATTCTAGACGTTAATCCATGTACTCCCACTGTAATGATAACGACAGCCACTGAGGCGGAGGGACGAGGCCTTTAGATTTGGTGACAACCCACCCCTCAGGTGCATTGGCTCTGGAGTGGGCGCTGGTGCGCATAAGCGCCTCAATGGTGTGGAAGAGGTCTGCCTCGGTGACCTGGCTCACACTGCACTCATCCACCAGCAGCAGCTTCACCAGTTGCATGGCAAATGCCACGGCCATGTAGTGCAGACCATTCTCCATTGACTGGGGCAGAGGAAAACCAGCAGTTACAATCAACAACGGTCAATGAATTAATTTTTTTTTTTTTTTTTAAGCAAGACCTGAGCTTGGGAATTAGAAGTCCGTATCCCTATTTAGCCCCTCGACAAACAGACTGCGCCAAACCAGATAAGAGCCACGCTAAGAGGGTGTGGTGAATACCTGGGCAAGGTGCAGGTCGTACTGCTGCATGTTGACCAGGTTGTTTCTGATCAGGAGCTCCACCGCCTCCACATTATACTTGTACTCATCTCTGCACTCCATGAGGTACCTGAAGAGTTGACACACACATCCAGGCAGTTTACTTTCCCAGGATACCAATCTGCCACATTAATTACAATGAAGGAAGCATGTGTGGGCCTTACAAATGCTGCATCTCTACAGCCAAAGCTGCCCGTGGCTCCAAGCCAACACAACGGACTTATATGTACCGACCTGGTGACTTGCTTGTTGCACCACTGTGGGCCGTAGGCACGCCCATCCTGCAGGGCCTTTAGCACCAGCAGGTGGCACTCTCTGTAGCGAAGCAAGAGGTCTGGGTCCGCACTGCTGGTGGCATCCAGCAGCCCCTCCACTGCCTGAGAGGGTGAAGATGAAGGTACGAGAGGCAGGATGAGGGATAAACCAAAGCAGGGGAGAGGAGAAAAGGAGACATCTCTGCCATGAACAGTTCATTCATCTCTGATCCTTTCACTGTTAAAACTCCATCGCAGTGCTTTTTCTGACCTTCTGCAGCAGGGCCAGTGCCGCCACGCTGTCGCGATTGTTGCGGGTGAGAGCCACAGACTCCGTGAGACTCCGCAGTGCCTGCGTCAGTGGGTTCACGGCCAGCGCCGGGGATATGGCGTGCAGGTGCTGCTCTAGATCAGCCAAGCACTTGTCATAGATCTGAGCCATGTCGTCTGTTGGCCAGACCTGCTGCTACAGGTGAGAAAAGGGGGGCGTGAATGAGTGAGTAAGAGCTGAAAAGCAATGGTAGGAGAATGACATCGCTGCAAGACCCCATACACATTTACACGCACACATACACGTTTGTATTCATATCTTTGTGGGGACTGTCCATTTCTATTAGAGAAAACCCTAATCCCACCAATGACAACCTTTAACCTGAAGTCACCTAAAAAAAAATACAAGACTTTTTGCATTCTTAGTTCGATTGCCGTCACAGATTTTCATAAAATTCAGTTTCCCCTTGTGGTCCCCACAACTTCAAAACAACAGGTTATCACGTCGTGGGAATATAAACCACCCACACACACACACACCCTTAACAACGTTCAATTTGAAGGAATGGCTGTATACCTTCATGGGCTGAGCAAGGAAGCCAGTGGGCTGGGAAAGGTCATTGCTTGGCAGGAATCCTGGGACATTGCGTGCAAATTCCTCATAGACGGCGAGCTGTTTGGGGTCCACTCCTCCGACCTAAGAGGCAAAAGCAGAGCAGTATGTGGAAAGTGACCATAGCTGAATCTGCCAGTGCTGAGGCTACCACTGTGCGATGACTCACCTTCAGCCGGATCTGCTCCGGCATGCGCTCGGCCTGGTAGGTCAGGACGCCGGGGTCACAGTACCGACGGCCCTCCTGCCGGGCGTGCTTCCTCAGCTCAAACTCCTACGGGGGAGCAGAGTGTGAGGCGAGATCGGGGTCGGGCCGGCAGGCTGGGGCATTCCTGCCGATACTCACGGTAGCTAGTCTCTTGTCCATCTCTGGGCCAGCCTTCTCCACGGCCGTCTTCTGGATGAAACAGCACGCCAGCTCGCAGTTATCCTGCGCGATCTTGGCCACGGCCTCCTCCATCATCTCCCTCTGCTGGGGAGTGGGGGACTGATGGAGAGCTTGAATTAGGATGGCCGCAAATCAACCATCAAACTTCGCACACGCCGATAACTGGCTGAGACGTACCCTGAGTGCCGCGGTGAAGCCACTCTTCAGGTTTGCGGCGATGCTGACAAGCAGCGGCTCCCTGCATGTGATCATGGCCATGCCGGCCGTCAGGTTGCGCATCATGTGATGCGCTGCCATCCGCATGCGTGACTCCTCTGGGTCCAGAGCGAAGTCCTTCCTGACGATCTGCTCACAGGTTGTCATGGCAATCTTGATAGAGCGGTCCACTACAGGGTGCACCAGCTCCTGAACGGCACGTTCGATGGCCTGCCGCACGCACTGCTTCAGCTGGGGGTGGGCCTGCAGGAGGGGAATCTGCAAGGGGGGGGTAATACATAAATAATAAATTATGCTACAAGAAATTATTAAAATAATCACAAATACATAAAGCTTAAGTTAACTGGAGTGCCTAAACTGAGTTTGTGGGAATGTGTGTGCATCCTGTATAGGGTATTTGCTTCCTGCCTAATTATATTAAATGTGGATGATTACTCGAAGAATCATCAGATTAAATCTGGAACCTCTGGAAGATGCAGGCCAATACACAGACAACGACGCCATCGAAGTCTGGGCAGGCAGCACTCACCGTGTGGCTGACAGTGACATGGGGGGCCAGTCCTGCCAAGGAGTACACGTTAATGTCATGGTAACTGAAGAGGGCGGTCGGGGGGCCTGCGGCTGTGCTGGGTGTCCCGCTGCCTGGCGGTGCCAGGGGGGCCGCAACTGCAAAAGGAATGGTGCTTAAGCCAGCAGACGGCGCTCAGCAAAGGACATCGAAGCTACAGGACTGATGTATAGTCAAGGCAAGGATCAGGACTGCTTGTACAACACAGAGGTATCATGGACAGAGGCTGCTATAAAAGACAAATATACATGTTTAAAACTCAACAATGCAGTGCAGTTTAATCAGGAAAGAGGTGAACTGACCTATATAAAGTAACACAGAACACAAGTAAATGGCAGGAACAGGATCAGACCTAAACTTCTAGGAGCTTGTAAGAGCGAGATTACAGATGGCGAAAAGTGGGACAAACTGAAACTGCTGGGCTGACCTTTGGTGCCGACTGGCTGCGCTTCCTCTGCTGGCCTGGATTCCTTCTTTGGTGCAGACAGCTGCACCTCCAGGGTGCTCAGCTTGTGCTGGTCCTTGAGCAGAGTGCCAGGCTTCAAGTCGTTAATGTCCAGGGAAAGGTTCTTGCATAGCACTTCGATTTCAAACTTCAAGTTCAACTAAATTGGAGAGAAGGGTGGTAAATAATGCAAATTCAATGAGGAACGGCATGCAGTAGCAAGCAGAAAGGAGAGTCCATCACCCAAGAAAAGCACAATGACCGGGAGTCACCTTCAAGTCATGTTCCTGGTGGAGTTCTGCCAATACATTCATGATGGCCATGGTCCAGGGATTCTGGGGTCTGAAGATCTGCAAGAGAGACACAAACCGGAATTAGCTGTTCATTTATTAGAGAGACCATGTTGATCACCATGCTTAACAACATTCGTAATAATCACATTAATGAACCTATTAGGCATTTCTCCTGCACCAAGTTCCAGCACAGGAACCAAGCACAACAAAAGACAAAACCACAGAAAAGACACAGAACTTTTGACTTTTACTCCAAGACTTAAGGTCACCAGCACGCATGAAGCATTTACGACAGACCAAAAACCCCAGACTTACGAGGCTCCTGAGGCTGGATTCCAAGACTTTGGCAACAAAGGGGACGACATACAGGAGCTCCTGCTGCCCCTTCACATAGGCTTCCAGCAAAAGGGATTTCACATCCAGGTCCTTAAAGAGCCAGAGAAAAACCTGACCTAATGCACTAGGCTGCCTTAAAGTATAAATACAGTAGTCCAGGAATGATCACAGTGCATATCTATTAGACCTCCTGCTCTCATTGACCAATGCATAAGGGACATGGCAGGGCTACTTACGGTATAGAGGATGGGCTTGTTTTTAGCTAGAGTAATCATCCCAAGCCAATGGCCCAAATTCTTCAACAGGGACCTGTCAGAGAAGTTGGCTGCTGCCTTATCAGAGGTGAGAAGAACCTGCCGTAAAGAAACCAAAGTGTACTTTAAGACTGGAACACATTTGGCTTCTGGCTGGTGTCCAGCTGTGTTTGTAATTGTGATTGTTACTATAAAATTGCTTTTTCATGTGGTGTTCTCATTATTTTGTCCAACTCTTTACCTAGTAATAATTTACCTAGTAAAAACTGACCCTATTATTAAACATCTTGTCAAATTTGCATATCATTTATTCACAGAAGTAAATCATAATCACCCAAAACCCTCAGAGTTACCACCATTTTCAACTACAATTATTTTGACTTGATATAAATCTGCTTCATATAGTAATTGTTGGGAATGTTGAGTGGATGTTGGGAAGGGATCACACTAATCCCACCTTGATGTTTCTGTAAGTTTCATTCAGGACCATTTTGAAAAATTCTGAGTTTTTCAGTGTGTCCAAAAAGTTTGAGTAGAGGCTGTGGAAGTTGGGCTCAATGCTGACTCTCTTCATGACCAGGTACTGGGACACCCAAGGCATGAACTCCTCCTTCACAGTTTCCTTCAACTCCTCAACCTTAAACGAAGGAAGAGCTTTAAAACATCTGACGGATTTCACTGTCATGCTGCGCTTGTGGTCCGAGAGGTCATAACAAAAGTAAATCATCGTTTCACATTATACGACATGCATGCGTGTGCCGTAAGTGGGTTTTAGAAGCATGTATGGAAACTCAGCATTAAAGGTCTGTTCTGAACATTGATACAGTTATGATCTAATAACTGACCAATACCCCACACTGCAACACAAATCAAAAGCAGACTTCAGAAACCATTCTCTGAACATTCACCTTCTGAATCATGTTGGACTGAGACAAATTATTGAAGATGAATGCGATTTTCTCCTGGATATTTTCTGGAGGTTCCACTATCCTCTCAATCTGATCGGTGGCCACAAGCAGGGTGTCAATATTGGTAGTGTTTATGGAAGGCTGAAAATATTTCAAAGGGTTAATCAAAAGGACAGTTATGGAAAGGCGGCATGTTGTGTCAAACATGCTTTCTTTAAAGCAATCAGGACCCATGAAAATTACAACGAGACTTTACGATACACAGTATATTCCCTTCTGCAACTTAGAAACTTCAACTACTTGTAGAGATTCAACATAATAATGAAATAACAATAATAGGACAACATCTGCGGCGCATTTACAGAGTGTGCTGACGCAATCATCTGGAGGGAGAAAGATTAATATGCACAGAACATGCCCTCGCCTTTGCCATACTCACAGGTACATCCTTCTTGAAGCTCACTGAAGTCGGACGGGCAATGGTGGTGGTTTTGGTGGCAGAGGCAGTGGTGGGGATGGCAGAGGTGCTCGGTACCATGGAGCTGGATTGGCTTGACAGCATGGATGCTTTTGGGGGAGGCTGGACCAGAGGCAAGCTGGTCGGACCGGTAATGGAGCTCTGCACCTTCACAGGAGGGTCTCTGGTCTGCTGGCCGTATTCGATGTACTGCACACACAGCATATAAAAAGTGCACACCGTGCAGATTTATCCATCGCAGAGGGAGCAGCAGCCGCCCTGCTATTAGGCAAGAGGCTTTTCATAATGGCAGCTGACTCCTTCCATTCACAATAAAAATGAAATATCACCAACCTATGACTACATTGTACTGCAAAAGTGAGATGTTTCAGAGAATTGGGTAAAAACTACTAAAACATTTTAAAAGAAAAAGGAGCTTAAGCATTTTTATTTAAAAGAAAAAAGGATGTGAAGTCAGGCTGTCAAATCCAGTCTAACAACCAGCCGCCAGTGATGTTTCGGATGCTAAATTAACTGCCATGCACTGTGGGACATTGTGGGAGAGGTGCTATGTAAAACCAGGCTATTTGCTTTTCCTCTGGTTTTCAGAATTACAAAACCAGCAACTGGAACACTCGACCAGAAAATTCATGCCCCTTAACGCTCATGATTTTCACCTATATGATGTTAATCAGAAAGGGCAGAGATAAGGATGAACCCAAATGCATGAGAAACATTTACCTCCTGAAGATGATGAGGGAACTGCATAAAGTGGCCAATGGAGGCTAAGTGCTGGCAATACTGAGGATAGTCCTTTAGCCTAAAAATGAAGGGAGCACAGACACCAACACTGTTAATGCAATGGCCATTATTGGCAGGCAACAGAAACGTGAGGAAGCGACGAGCCTAAGAGCACCTGTTCTTAAAGCGATCCAGCGCAGCGATACCAAAGTAGTACATTTTGGAGCCAAAAGGCTTCCTCAAGGCCTCGAGGACGTAGCGCAGAGCTAGCCCCAGGGCCATGTAGGTCACAAGGCCCTTCTCGATAATGCCGCCGAACAGACAGGCAGTGATATGCAGCTCCTTATCAGGGTACTGGGGGAAGAAGCGGTACTCCTCAAACAGGTTCCTGAGCATGCAGTTGAAGACCTCTCGCTCGCGTTTCACGCTCGAGTCCTTGAACCGCTGGAGCATCTCAAGAACCTACAGACATCAGAGTCAAGACAGAATAGTCAAACAAGGCTATATTTAATTTCAGTGAAAGTATTGAGAATTGTATTAAAGACCTAAGCGACATAAAATCACATATGATGGTACTTGTACATATATCACACTAAAAACAGCCATGAGACTAAGGATTTAGAGAGGTAGTGGGTTTTTGAGCGTACATCGTCAACGGACATGGTGGGATGCGGCGGGTGGTTGTAGATGCGCTGGAAGTAGCTGTTTGCCTCATCGTCGATCTCCTTGCTAAAGTTCTGATTGGCCTCAGGCCACACCTGAGAAAGGTCAGCTGGGAAGGAGAGGAGAAGGCGAGAGACCAGAGCACATGGGTGACCTCACGGGTCACAAGAGGGAGCCGATGGCACCACACAGGCAATAAAAGCAAATAGTACTGGGAGAAATGGAATGGGGACTGGAGGGAAGTTAATTTTCAAATGAGACAAATCCAAATATTTGAAATATTACCTGAAAACAGATTAATTAGGAATAAGTGAATTTCTTGTCTTAAATACCATTATTTCATTCCCCCGGACAACTACATTTTGGCAACTCATACACTAGGGGCTTGAAAATACTCAAAGATAAATTAAAAATAAACAAAAAAATAGCAGTACTGAAAACTCATGGACATTGCACACTCTCTTACTCTGCTGGAAAGCAGCTGGGTTCAGTCCAGACGTGCTCATCTTCCTGGTGCCAAAGGGCTCGGTGCTCACTGCAGGTAGTGCCAGCCCTGTGCCAATGCCAGTCAAGCTGCCTGTGCCCAGCGAACCTGGACAGAAAGATTTATAATATAACAATTCAATACAACACAGAGATATCTATGGAATGAAATATAAGAGTATAAAGTGACATTTGTAGATGCAGTAAAAAAAACTGCAAGACCCACCATATGCAAGTGGCACTGTCACGACCCGCCGTGAAGTGAGCTCCAGATGGCACAGCGGGCCGTAAGTGATCCAACAAGCTTACCTGGGAGCTGAGCGAGGCTTGCGATGCCCACGAATGGAGTGGCGGGGCTGGGACTGGATATTGAGGGGAAGGCCTTGACCGGGGACTGTGGGGTGCTGAAGGCAGGGACCAGGGGTGTGGGGAAAGCCTGCATGCTCTGGGTGTGTGATGCAGATGAGGTTCCAAGGCTTAAGGAGCTCATGGTGCTAAGGGCATCCATCTAAAAGGCAAGGGGTACAGAAGACTGATGAGCTTGGGAAGAGTCTGGAAGCATAGCTGCGTGTTACCATGGCTGCAGCTGGTCCTTCAATACTGCTATCCGAAAGCACTGGTGAGCTAAGAACACGGTTACGCTACAGGGCACGCGATCCGAAAGAGCTACCCGCAGCATGTCAACGTCAACCTGCGCCCAACGATACCTGCACGGGGGATACAGCATCTAGGCTGCTGGCGCTGGGAGCGCGACCCTTGGGCACGACCCCCGGAGGGGGCTGGCGAGCTTTGTTCATCACATTGCTGCAGTTGGCCACCATGGTGAGGATGGTCTCGGACAGCTCCTGAGATACGTTCCTTCCAAAACAGGGGGCCAGGGAGGCAGGTGCTTAAGCAAAACACTAACAGCCATTTAAGCGTTTTGCAGAGCAGGTGGAGCAGCCAGCGAAGACTCACCCCGCACAGGACTGCAGGCAGGCCAGCATGGTAGCCAACGTCTCCGGGGGCAGCAGGGCACTCTTGGGCTGGTCCTTCTCAGGCACCAAGCCACCCATGATGGAGGGACAGCGCCGCTTCAGAAACGTCACGCAGGCCTGGATAAAGGGTTCCTGGGACAGACAGTGGTACCTCTCAGCACTGACCATTTAAAAAAATGTACCACCTCCCTCCGACATAGCTACCATTTTCACTGTGTCGTAGGTCTAAAGGTCCTTTGTGTGTTTTTTTTTTTTTTTTTTTTAAAAGGTAGATCGGTGCGTCATTCTTTTCAGGCAGAAATTGTTGCCTAATATATGTCCTAAGACACTTCATTTTCTACAAGCACATCACAGTAAAAAAAAAAAAGGTGAGAGCACCTTTCAACTGGCTCTTTAGAAAGCTAGATACATGCCTTCGTTCATAAACCCCAAAAAAAGAAAAAGAAATTCTGCTTTGCCAGGTGAATTCATGGCAGTTATTGGAGGTCTTACCCCATGCTCTCTGATTTTGTCGGTCAGCCATTTGTCGAGCTTGAGGTATTCGCGGCGAGACGCTAGTGCAGCCAGATCAATGACGAAGGCAAACGGAGTGCCATTCAGCAGCATGGAGAGAGACTGCAACGGGAGCAGAGATCCAAGCGGCACCGTTACCCAGAGTGCTATGCAATATGCATTTTAAGCATTCTTGGGAAAGTGTTTCCTTACCCCTAACCTCCAAATGCACAGGTAGGAAAGGCATACGGATACCCTACCTTCAGGTCCTGAGCCACGTCCAAGATGCGGGACAGCTTGGCCTGGTCATATTGCTCCCCCCTCATGTACCACTCTGCCATCGAATGCATTATCAGCTGACGGATGGAGAGGGACTGGCCCTGAAAGGCCAAGAGAGGAATCACAGCCAGGCAAGACTCGTGGGAAGCACCGACTTGAGACTGCAGGTGCTCTTCACACCAATGAAAATGCAGATTGAATATTTTTGCCACATCACTTCCTCTGATAAGGTGGAATTGGGGGAAGGGGGTGGGTTCAAAACTCCATAAATTCTGCTGCTACAGTTACTTCTTTGAAATATACAGTTTTTTTTCCCCCCCCTACCCTACTACCTCGACAAAAGATTCACAAGCCGGGACTGACCTGTCCGTGCCACGCGTAATGCAAGACAATGGCCGAGTTGGGATGGTTGCCCAGGAAGATGGGCATGAGAGCAGAGATGAGCTCGTGCCGCAGGGCGTGCCAAGACGTGGTGATCTGCAGCAGAGCCAGGACCAGCACATCGGGGCAGTGCTTGATGGGGAAGCTGAAGAGCTGCTTCACTGGCTCGTACTGACCCAGCTCCGACAGCCGCAGCAGGCTCTCCACCAAGTCCAGACTCTTCCTGAAGGGGGAGGGGAGTCAGGGTTTCCAGAAAGGCTATAAGATGGGGAAGACCTCCTAAACAATATCCGGGCAACTAATTTAGGATGGAGCATTTACTTGAAGAAGTGGGAGGGGGTAATCTTACAGAAGAAAAGATTACTGAGCGCCATACCATGTAGCTATGTCCCGGTTATCATCCTCTGGGGGGGCCTTCAAGATCTCAATAGCCACAGTGTGACAGGGGTAATCAGCAAAACAGAAAACCTCTGGGCTCATCAGAGACTGCTGGATAAATGATAACTAGAAAGAGAGAGAGTGGTACCAGTAACTGATGATGCAAACTAAGTGCTGTGTATAAATCATCAACAATTAATCAGAGGAGCAGCTAGGTAGGTGCTGAAATGCAAAAACCATGTTTTTAACACGGCAGGCAAAGACATTATTTGATGCCTCAATGGAGAACTTCAGAATGTGAAGATGGACGACAAAAGCCTGCCGCGCTTCATACCTGGCCTTCAGCGTGCTTCCACGGCCTGTGGATGAGGTCCACTGGGAAGACTTCCATCCCGAGGCCCCTCTGTATGGCATACACCACCACCTGCAGCCCCTTGCTGTCACGGATGACAAACCCCGGGTGGTCTAGCTCGTAGGTGACCTCTTTGAAGTTAAGACTGGGGTTCTGTGAAGACATGGGGGCACCAGCCATGCTTAATGCATGTGTACGGAAGTCACAACCTCCACACATTCATCTGGACAGTCTGTGCAGGAGTTATGGCACTCACGATTTCTTTGACGACGTCAATGAAAACTTCGAAGTTCCACGTGTGGGCCTGGGAGGTATCGCTCTTGTCCTTCCCCTCACTCCAGATCCCACTGGTCGGTGCAGAGATCGACTGGGTGGGAGAAAAAAAAAATATATATACATATTCATACCTCAATAAACACACCACCCTAAAGACAATACGAATCAATCAGAATCTAATGTACAAACTTGCATGGCAATAATTCTAGAAGTTGGAGCACAGGAGTAATCCTGTTCCAGCAGTGTTACAGTCTATTCAATTAAATGTGACCGTCTAAGATTCTATGCTACAAACATTTCAAGCATCCATCTCCACATGACCTTCCAGCATGAGCAGGTCTTTCTTAGCCCTCTCACCTGTAGGGCAATACCATCCGAAAGGCCAGAGTGAGTTCGGGCCATTATCCCCAACACTCGTGCCACCTGGCTGGCTGTGACCTCCCGCGCCCCAAACTGCATGATTATGTTGCGACATTCATCCACACTAGGGAATTAAAAGTTTAGATACAGTTAATGTACAAAATCAAAAAGGTACACCAGCAAAACAAAATAATTCACTAATGATAATCTTGAAAAAGGCAAGACATTATACCATTACACCCCAAAAAAAAAAAAAAAAAAAAAAAAAAAGTTAACTTGCCTGGCGCAGAACCCATAGCCAAGTTCGAGCATGAACTCGGCAAGCGAGCTCTCCATCGTCATCTTCGCGACCCCCCCAGAATCCGGTAAGATCCTATCGATCAGAACGTCCCGTTTTTCTGGGTACAGCAGTGGTGCCAGCACCACAGGGCACTGCTCCTGGGGGAAATCTGAAAGGCATGCAGCTCATAGATATCAGCACGCCTGAACAGACATGAGGCTTTGACACAGGAATGTACACAATTTAAGCCAGGAAAGTTTGGCATGGTCATAGTGCTCTCCCATTATATCAAACTGGGCTACAGGCAGAAGCCCTGGGTCACTCCGATGTATTGAAGAGCTGACGGGAATCACGGCACGGCTGCAGTTAAAATGCCGCCACATCACAGAAAGAAAATCACACAATGTTTTTGTAAAGGTCACTTTTTTATAGCTACCTTTTCAAATATAGCACATCTCATTTTTAATATGTAATCATAATGGTCGAGCACTTCTGCAACCAATGACTGAATGTATGCCATTTTCTCTAAGCTAAGGTCCTTGCTTTCAGGAAAAAGTTAGAGGCCCATTTCAATTGTCGCTGAATAACGTTGGCAGCTCAACTGAACAATGCATGCAATGATGTCCTTGTACTCCCTTGTAGTTGTAAACAGAACCTTATATCAACAAAGGAAAACATTACCAAAAAAAACCTGTTAGCTTTACATAACCAAAACTGGGACTTCTGGGTGGAGAGCATTCCAGAAGACCTCAAAGCACCCACCTCTGCACAAAGTCCTGAGAAATGCGTCAATCTGTTCCTGTCCTACACCACAAGCTCCCTTCTGTCCAAAGAGGAGATGGGAGAGGAGCAGGTGAAGAACCTCTACAGCAATATCCTGGAAGCCACCTTCCTGGTTCCCAGTAAGGTCTGCGTCCACGTAGGAGCGTAGAAGGTCCGGTAGCTTCTGCTTCACAAACTGGGCAGCTGGGTGTTGAGGAGGGAAGAAAGGCCAGTAGAGCAACTTAACATTAATCCATGTAGTTCCCACTATTAATTTGTGAAGTGAAATTCTGATTTGAATAATAAAACCCACAGATGCTTCACACTAATCAACAAACATGTCATTCATTTGCCATTCACAACACTTTGCTTCAGGAGCGAACTCTATGTAAATTATTCAAAGTAACAGCCATGGACACACCTTAAGGGCATCATAAAGTATGTGTACTCTGGGGCTCTGGGGGAGCATATATACATATATATATAAAAACAACAAAAACTCTTACCAAACCCCTTAAGCTCTGAATTGGACGAGTTCAGCAAAGCAAGACCAAAAATCACCTGCAGTCAAAGATGCAAATTTAGCATATTCAGAATAAGAGTTGATATCCATTTAGGCAAACTAAAAAAACATAATCTAATCCGCTTACCTCCTGGACCCGACTTAGTTTCAGAACTTTACTTAGCTGCGAAAACAAGTGGGATGTTGGCTTCAAACTCTACAGAAGGGAAATAAAATCTTTGTTACAGTGCACAGACCACTCATTAATAAGAGTACAATGTACACAGTGCAGCAAACCTACTAATGCAGATACTGTATTTTAAAAGAATGGGCTGGGCGATATGTGCAATAATCACCAGGGCTTCAGACGATGGGCAAAACATTTGGCTGGATGCCATATTTTCGGTACTATAGGCGTGTATTTACACCCACAATTTGGTAAGCAGATTAGTAGTATGGGTAAAATTTTGATACAGTATTTTATGAAGCTGAAAGTTAGTAATCAGTATAAATTCAGCATATCTTTCTTTAATAAACATGTTGGACCGCCACACCACGATCTCCTTTTACTGTGTTTATCCACAAGATCCCCTCTTTTAAAAGATATCGTGGCTACTGAGCTGTTCCTTTCTTCACCACCACTTCAGTTCATATCGCATTGAAGTATACCAAACCACAGTATACCAAAACAGTATTATGTAGTGTGCTCGACTAACTAAATTTAATAAAGATAAGCCAAATATATACAGATTTCCAACTTCTGGGTGTCACAAAACACATCTCATTAGTATTTTCGTAGTAATACTAATCTGCTTAAATTTTGGGTGGTTAAACAAATGTCAATACAGTACCGAAATGCTGGTGTGTGGTGACACGTTTTGCCCGTCACCTCAAGCCCTAGTGATTAATGCGCATGCACGATACAATATCCATGCGATATTGCCCCGCCCTGTTTAACACTACAAAATCCTTAGAGGAGCAGATGGAGATTGCCTTGAAATTAAATATAATAAGAAACCTGACAATGCCAACGGCAGTGGGGAAGGTCATCCTACCTTCTGGTAATGTAGTGGATTATCAATGGCGTAACAAAGGGTGGAGATAAAGTTTGGCTTGGTTACCAGAGATGCACACTCCTGGGCCAGAAACTGTGCCTAGTGCAAGTGGAAAAGGAAAAAGAAGCTCATTTCTCTTAAGTCAGCTTGAAATTACAGCAGGCAACAGTCATATTAAAGGCAGGTCTCAAAACCTGATCCTTGTGGTCAAGCCACCTGCCAAAATATTATGACCATATCACAAAGCATTATAAAAATCCACAAACCATCCAGTTTCTTCCCAGCAGCCTTTGCAGTGATGCACCAATAAGGAAATTTCTGATTGATACTAAAAGCCAATTAAAACTGACACCAAAACCAATTGTTCGTTAGGTTCTGGTTAAATTAGTCTACACTAATTTACACTCCACCCAAATTTAAAAGTGTCTTTTGTTAAGAAAACGCCAATTATAGCATACAACAAAAGTCCGAGAGCACTATATTTTCTGTATACATGAAATATTTATAACAGATCATCCAGTGTGATAAATTCTGTAATTTACCGAGTAAAGTCTTGATGTCACACTGTCTGCACTGAATTTTCTTTTGCTATCAAAATGCTTGTGTTACTAATGGACTAGCGGTATTCAGCAGCATTGCTGCCTTCTTTATTGGAACGGATTTGTTTATCAGAAACTTCATGCTCTTCACTGTCTCGGCTTAAAGTGAGCGATCAAGTTTGCTGTGATGATATGTTTATTAGCAGATCTGTCTTGTAAAATTGTAGCTGAGCAATATTTGCAAAATGCTTTTTATAACGTTGCTTTTGCCGAAGCTAAAGTAATTCCACATGGCAGATATTTTTCTAACTGTTTAGTACGCTGGTGAAAGGCAATACAGATTAAAGGCATTTATCGGCGGCAATTAACTCATTTTTACCCATCAATCATGGCTGATTGTCGCTATATCAGCCAATGCTGATAGTTGGCCTATACAATTGGTGCACCTCTATTTTGCACCAAAGTCTCAAGTCAAAAATACCTCATGGGAATCTTTACTGCTGTTTTTACTATCGGCAGTAAAATCCACACGGGAGAAGAGACAGCGGAGAAGATGCCTGTCTGCCTCAGGGCCGTGTTGATTCACAATCTGGTAGGGTGAAAAGCACAGTGGTTCACTGAGGGCACAGCAAAACAGAGCAGTAACTGCCACAGGAAGGAAAAGGTCATATATGCCATACTTAATTTTATATCATCCATAACACGTGACCTCCGATGCTTCCGGATGTGCACCAGAAAGAAACAATTCTACAAAATCAATCTGATTAGTCCACGTGCTGTAAGTGTTGTGAATACTCCTTCCATAAGCTGGGTCATTCTATTTCTGATCAAGGGTTTGCACACTGCAGAGCTAACTATGTTTACACATTTTGATTGGCAGCTGGGAATGTGGTCTTACATTCTTTCCATCCACCTGAAGCAGTAAAATGCAAATATGCCTGAAAGAACTTCACAGTTGTCAATAACACCACTTCATCCCTTAAGAAATATTCACCCCAATACACAATATAGTGCATATATTTATATAGGCATTCCTCTTTTTCATCCATCCTTCCACTCTCCATAACCAGTACAAGGTCACGTTCAGATCAGAGGAAGCACAGGATGTGTGATGCCAGTCTGGGATAAAAAATAAAAAAAAATACTGATAAGGTTAATACTCACGTGTTGTATTTCCTGCTGGCTAGCTCTATAGTTTTTCTTAGTTAAATTGTCCACCAAGTAGCTGATTTGAGACAAAGCCAGCGAAAGAGAGTCAAGATTCATTGCTGGTGAGGGCAGAGGCAGGTGGCCGGGTCCCATGCAAAATGACCATTATTCCACTTTAGTCATCTCAGAGATAAGGTACTGTCTCTTTATTACCCACCCCCTCCCACAAGGCCTTAATATCTGTTTTTATCTTTTAATCAGTAATCCAGCCTCAGTGTGGTCCACTTCAGTCCAACACACTTGGAATCTGTATTTTAAAAAAGGAGCACAATAATTAGTCTAATATTCACAAGGGTACAGATGTCAGTGTAACACAATGCTATAACGGATCAATATGGACACTGGCAGGCAAATCATAAAGGTCTTTCAACATAGTAACCAGACTGAATAACATCTAATATTCGGTTTTACTGTTCTAATACTCCCTTAATCGCTTTCCAGATCAACTTCTTATTCAGGGATTAATTACTGATAGACATTTTCCAGTATATGGGTTGTGTCCTCCGAATCTGTTAGCCAGGGAACGCATCGAAATGCACCCCTTAAGCAGCTATTAGTATTTCAGAACTGCACGGCGTATATAAAAAAGATCAACTCCATTTCCTGCATAATTTGAAAAACTGCTGTTCCAGCTAGATCTGCGCAAACAAAACATCGTAACTCGGCCTCGAATCCCGTCTTATGCTCAAGTGATTCTCAATCGGAAATCAAATCAATTAACTTTTTAATCAGCACCAATGTCTCCAAATTGTTAAAATTGTGCTGCGTATCGTCGGTTTCGCTCGCCTTTTGTTTGAAAGTACTTAGGCCTTACTTACGATTAGCTCCTCTATCCACACCATCCATGTTATCATTATTATCATTAGTAAACAAACAGGATCTGCTTCAAAGCTCAGGCTGTCCATTTAGTGCAACAAACATCCAAAAACTGCGCACGGAAAGACAGGAAACAAGACCGTGCTAAGCTCGTGTGGTTCAATTGTGTGGCTGTTATTGCTCGCCCCTACTTACACCACAGAAAAGATTCCCCTACGTGGCTAATTAACAAGCACATTTCTCTTTATACCAAATTTAATTAAAAGAAACACCAGCATAAGTACTATACTTTCAATTAAAGCAATTGTGGTTATAGGCATGTAGAATTCTATTACAGATTACCCTTCAATAAAAGTTCCCAGTTACCACTGAGCTTAGATTCTTAAATTTAACTGTGAGTCTTACATGATGGCTGTCGATAGAAGTCACAGAGGCACTGGTCCGTTTCATTATTTGAACATCACGACACCCGTTGTAGTCAAATATTACTAAATCAGGTAGTCATTTTGTATTTTACCTGGACACGAACCGGGGTGAGCTGTTCGAAAGGGGAGCTAACTAGTTGGCTACCAAACTTCAAGCATAAACGAGTACGAAAGGTAATAAACTAACCTGACCATAAACGAGCAGAACTAAATATAGTTCGGAGTAAACATCTGGTTGACAAATCTGAACGATACAAAGCTGAATTTGTGTGTCATAAAAGACCTTTGTGACTAAAATATTAGGATGACTTAGCTAGGTAAGTTTTCTATCTAACTGCAGCTAAAATAATGAACATACAGTACATCAACTTATCGAACAATAAACGTAGCCTACCACAGCTTAAACTGACCACTATCTTGAAAGTTTTAGCTACAATGTATGTACCCAAAATGCTCAATATACCATTTAACGAAGACTGTGCCGTTCAGATAATACAGCTATCAAACCGGAGCGAGGATACAGAGTCCCGGGTTAGTTATTTCGCTGCAGTGTATTTCAAAACTGAATTATATCATTATACCACCCGTGTAGCACAAAGTTGTTTATTCATGGCAGTCTGTCAGAAGTATCTCTCGACACTGAAATAAAGCTAATTAACGCTGGTAGATATTGACTTGTATCTATTTAGGGTTTAAATACTAGCGACGTTCGTTAGCTAGCTATAAAAACAAAATAAAGAAAAATCACACCCTTTACAAATCTTAGCTTTTCAAATTGCAATACTATCGCACGTGAAATTTTGTGTGTTACCTTATATGGTTACATTCGACAGTCATTTCTTAAAATACTATTAAAAATAATAAATAAAACTGCTGAAATATGACGAAATATCACCCGTATCTCAGTTTCTCCAGTTTTGTCAGATTTACGGAATAAAATGGCGACGGGTGTCGCGAGCCGGCGCGCGAGCTCACAGCGCCCCTGTGGACTGGGGATACTGATACAGGCTGCGCAAAAACTCAATAAAACTGTTCACTTGGGCAAATAAATACGCGACACCGTCACATAAAATCCAGCATACAAACAACGAGTTCAATTACGAATATGTTGATGAATATATGCATTTCTAAATAAAAAAATCTCTTAAATCATCTTAGTCATTGGATTTGCCTCCTCAATTGATTGTCAAGGGCAATTATAAACTTGCCCTCGTGCCGGAATACATTTATAATACCACATTTGTCATCTACAAACGTACATTGTAACTTTTAGATGAAAAAGCTACATAAATGTTTGTTGCGTTTGTTCACAGTGAAATAATTTTGCTGGTTGATGCATGTATAATTCCAACCATTTTATAATTTCCTTAGGGAAAACGTCCATCCTGAGTCGCCAGATTCTAGTTCGAAATATGTAACGATAACAATTAATCACTTCGGCTAGTCGTTTTCACCAAATAATCATTGCGGGTTTAAACTGAATATATGTTTTGGTGTGAATGTAGATCGAGTAAATACTATAAAATGCTTGGATTAAAGATCCTGATTTCACATCACTTCTAGTAAGGAGAGTTTGTGTAGCACAGTTGGTTAGTTCATCTGTATACCATGTTTAATATGGTGTGGGTGTAAATCCTAAATTGTGTCAAGACCCTTAATCCAAACTGTTCCAGGGATCCTAGCTGACCCTGCCCTCTGACCCCAATATTTCCTCACTTGTGTATCATTTAGAGCAGGGGTGGCCAATCTTATTCACTAAGGGCCGGTGTGTATGCAGGTTTTCACTGCAACTCCCTAATTAGATTACCAATTAGAGGGCTGATTGGCTGAAGAGTCCTCACACCTGGGTTTGAACAGCTGACCTACAGGTTATCCCAAACACCTGCATACACACTGGCCCTTTGCAGATAAGATTGGACATCCCTGATTTAGGGCATAACTACAAAATAAATAAACGCAATGTATTGTAGCTTAGCACCACTCACCTCAGGTCCTTTCAAACCGAATTTATTACGACCTGTCACCTAGCACACTTACTAGCAAGCAATTCCAATAACGACAATTGATAAACCTGCTTATACAGCTCAGTTCACATAATCAAAAACAACTAACAGGGAGGTATATGACAGACATACGTATACAGGTGAGAGCAAGTTTTGGAGTCAGAAAACAGGGTCAGCCAGCGTCCTGCACCCCTAAAGAAGTTGAAAGATTAGGTCAAGGACCCACTGTCAGATTAGTTATACCACTGCTTGTACCCGTATTCTACTCTATTTACTGTGTAAGAAAGACCTAGCCAGAGTACAAGTAAATCATCCACATAAATATCGACAAATGAACTGCCAAAGTGCAAAAGCCATATTTCTTACATCTGTTTAAAAAACAAATGAGAGTATGTTTATTACGGGCCAGCAGTAAAATTGTCAATAGCATACCTTAAACCTTTTAGGCACTAAACACTGATAAAATACTGGAGCAGCTCCTCTACGGACAACCCGTGACGAGACTCCAAATTCGATCTAGCAGGAATACTATTTGAGGAAATTCAACGAGCCTTCCGAAATGGTTACAATACTTGTTTTCGTTTAAGAAGCAGTTTGATTATTTTCCAGTGACAGAAGAACAGACTCAAAATGCAATTTGCCTTGTTTTCTTTTGGGGCAGATTCAAATAAGCTACACACAGCCTAAAGTCTACTTTTATTTTGAGCTATAATATGTCACATGTGTGGAATAACGTGAGGTCACATGACTAAGTGGCTGCCACAGTCATGTGACCTAGCGGAGGTTAAACGGGTAGAGAAGCCGTCCTGCTGCTCATAGTCGTCTGTGTTACGAGCCCACGTTACTTTGCACTTATATTCTCGAGTTTAGTATTGTAGTTTTAGATGCCGACGTAATGTTTTTGTGCGGATTGCTATGGGTTTTCGCCGTTGTGTGCAGCTCTACTTGGGCATATTATGATCCCGATGAAGTAACCAGTCTACCTGGAATGTCTTTTAAACCGAACTACAGACAGTGGTCGGGGTACCTACAAGCAAGTCCTGGGAAGTATCTTCATTACTGGTAAGCACCTTCGTTACTGGTAAACCTGGCTGAGGAACTCGGGGGAAGGACCTTTAGTATTATATCTTTATATATATATATGAATGTAAAGGAACGCGGCATCTCAGTTCTTACAGCTGTTCCTTGATCATTTTTAAGAGACGTTTTTTAACAACATTAAAATTAAACCGGAAATATTATGCCTGTTTCGGATAGGGACGCGCTACTTCCTTGAATGAACCGTGATTATTCTATTATTTAGTAATAAGTGTTTTTGGGAAAACAAACCTTTACCTAAAGAGTGTTTGAATGGTTAGACTGTAGATTTCGGGAATGTTTCACTAGTTGAAGCTTTTGCTGTTAGTATAGTTGGAAAAGTATTTCCTTTGCCTATGTAATGTACAGTATGCAAGCAATGTGTTGCATTAATGCTTTGAGAATTACGGTTCAGCTGTAGGGGATCATCAGTGCCCATAAAGGCTAATCAGTAACATTTATAATTCTGAGCTTATCTGAATGTAGATTTACTATAGCAACAGAACACTACACGGGAAACTTGGTATGCTTCCGTGTGCTTCGCTGTATGTGGCCGTAAGTTTCTTTTTGGATAGGTTTGTGACATCTCAGAATGACCCACTGAAAGACCCATTGGTTCTCTGGCTCAATGGCGGGCCAGGCTGCAGCTCTCTGGATGGCTTTCTCTCGGAAAATGGACCTTTTCATGTTAGTATGCAAACTACGTGGACTTGTAAGACAGATGTATTATATATGGTTCTACGGGGAAAAGGGTGTAGATTCTTCCATGATGAACATGTTTTTTGTTTTTTTTTTGCTTCCCTATAGGTAAATGATGATGGGGCCACTCTTTATGAGAATGAGTTTAGCTGGAATAAAATCGCCAACGTGCTGTACCTGGAGTCACCAGCAGGGGTGGGCTATTCGTATTCAGATGACCAGCAGTATGAGACTGACGATGACCAGGTGGGTCTCCCAAAAGCTTTGGTAATGATGCCACCAAAATGTAAAAATCAGTGACGATTTTGCTCGTACAAGTTTTGAAAACTGATAATATTGATTCCCAGGCCAAATAGCTTTTCTCTAAACTGCTGGGGTCAGAAAGTGTAAGCTTTTCTTTCTCAAGGGTGTCATTCTACAACAAATCTTTATAGATTACAAAAACCTTTTAATTTAGATTAGACTGCAAGAACGGCCGTGTCGATATGTGGGAACAGGCTGGGATCTGATGTAGTCCTGTTCAATCTTTGTAATGACAGGTGGCTGACAACAACTACCTTGCGCTTCAGAGTTTCTTCAGAAAATTTCCCAATTTTACCCAGAATGAGTTCTTCATTTTTGGGGAGAGCTACGGTGGAATCTATGCACCCACACTGAGTCTTAGGGTGGCAACCGGGGGATCTTTCAAAACAAACTTCAAGGTAATACATATTCCCATATAAGTACTGCAATAAGCATCCCACTCTCTGGATGGGGCTTGTAACTTTCTTTTTGAAAAATTTCATGTTAAACAGGGTTTCGCTGTTGGAAATGGCATCACTAGCTTTGAGATCAACGATCAGTCTCTCATCTACTTTGGAAACTTCCATGGCCTATTTGGAAATGAGTAAGCTAAATGTCAAAATCAACTTTGATATTGTTCACATGCACCATAAAATTAGGTAGTTGCCTCTACCAACATAGACAGTGCACTAGAATACATTAACATAACTATTAAATATTTATAGTTCAACAGTTAGCTTCCTGTGTAATATGCAAGGGTCATGTATACACATCAAATTGGTAGCTTTGGTTGAAATTTGAGTGATTTTTCAAGAATTGTCAAATGTAGTCAAAACTACATTAGAATGGATGGGCCTGAATTATACAAGGCCTGCAGCAAAAAGTGATGCTGTAATGGTGTCAACTGTGTGCTTTCCATCTTAGATTGTGGGCAGATCTGAACAGCAATTGCTGTAAGAACAACGTCTGCAACTTCTACAACAACAGCAGTCCAGCGTGCTCCATAGCGGTGAGACACAGGCTTCCTTTGACAGCTTCTCATTGATTTCATGGGGCACTGTGTGGCTCAGAGGCCTTAGAACACTGCCCCTGTGTTTGCAAGGTCGCTGGATCAAATGTACTATAATAGGGTTAGCCAGTGTTACTTAAATTAGGAATTACAAGTCAATTTGCATAACCAAGCAAAAGTCAAGGGATTTATGTTGTATGTAAAGTGCTTTCAGTAAAGTTCAACATGCTGAATCATGGAACAGTGGTTTCTCTTCTGAATATTTTGGATGTTTTGGATATTGGTCCACAGAAGTACAAGGCAGTCTTAAATCATTGTACCCATTTATACTGGTTTTTTTTTGTTTTTTTTTTAAATGACATTTCACCTGAAATTCAAAGAACTCTTCCTCAGTTTTAAAGCAAACAAAATTGTTTTAGCAATTCTAGCACAATCAAATTACACTGAAGTTAAACGTGTTGCTAATTGTGATTCATTTTGTATGTTCGCATATTGCATTCTGTTCAGCATTTCAAGCCCAGCCCCATGTGGCAAAATTTTGAATACAAATGTGTATATATGCATGAATTAACTGTTCCCATCCAGAATTCAACGCCACACACTTTCCTGCTGAAATGCATCTGAGTCGGCTAATTACCCGGGGGGGGGGGGGTGGTGGTGGTGTATTTTCCATACATCACTTAAATCATCCGAGATCAGATGCCTCATCTTGAGTTAATTCCGGTGAAACTCATCCTGGATGAGTCGGTTTTTCAAACGCAGCTGTGTAGTAGGTTAGTGTAGCTGGATCCATTCATCCGAGATGATTGCACACGCCTGCGCTGATGGAAAAGTTCATATATATATGAATATATATATTGAGTCTAGAAAACTTGATCAGCAAGTCTTTGATAGGCTGCAACAAAATGAAGAAGGGGGGTACTTTTTCACACAAGCTGAGCAGGACCTTTTATTAGAACAATATGAAGAATTTCAAGAACTAATATGCACAAGGGGTAGCGGCAAAAGCAGCCCAAACCAGAAAATATGGCTGACAAAAAGTGGCTAACAAATTAAAAGCTTAAGTAGTGTACATTGTCCTTGCTGAATGCAGTGTTTTATTTCCTATGTGTCTGATTAATTATTATTTAATATGTCATAATTACAGATCAAATGTAAGCACAATGAGAACATGGGAACAGGTTAAAGGGAAGTAAAAGAATATACTTCAAACTGGTGAATATTGGCATATAACTATTTAAAGGATTGTTGACAATCATATATATATACACACACACACACACACACACTTCACCTAGTTTGACTTATAATTTAAGGTGCTAATAAATCTTTGAGGTACAATATTCCCCCTCAGCTAAAGCGGTATCTTTCAAAAAGAATTTCCTCCAGGAGCAATAAAGGATCTTGCCAATTGCGCAAAACCCTCTCCATATGAAATTCTCTTCTTATAATTTGCAGATCGATATCAATTGATGGCTCATTCATGAATGGCGAGGCCATGACTGAATGATTCCCATGCGCGGACACCGATTTAAGTGTGTGAGCCAATCCTTGTTTACATAGAACAAAGCTGCTCCAAGCAAACCAACAGTTGCCAAATCGTCAACAATTACATCCGGCTAAACATGTAATCCACGTATGAAAAACACCCCCTAGGTTTAGTAGGTGTGTTTGAACAGGGAGACCTATTGGATTCTGTAGAGTGTATACAAACAGTGCTTGCAGAAAGTTTTGTTGCTAAATTCAGGAAAAATATTGCAACTTTATTGGCCTTATAACGAAGATCATTCTTTTATTTTGTATGTATGTATGTGTGTGTATATATTACTATATATAACTGAGTGGCAGATATGGTTTCATTGGGTGCCTTTATTGAGTAACACCTTTGTAATAACAAATTCAGTCAGTGGTCTTCTGTTATGAAGTCAATAAATATGCCACATTTTTATAGAGTTAAGCAAGTGTCCTGAGACCTCCTATGAGGTGTGTGTGTAGCTATATGCATGTACATATGTATGTGTTTTATCTGTGATGCAGTCACATGGACTCAGTTGCACAGATGCAGCACTTCCTTTCTTTTGTGCTATCTGCTGGTTCCAGGTGTCCCAGTCCTTCAACATCATGTACAGCTCCGGCCTGAACGTCTATGCTCTGTATCTGGACTGTGCCGGGGGGGTTGGCTCACAACGCCCATTCCATCACGCCATGCGGCACCACTTCAGGGCCTACAGGAAGCACTGGCAGACCAACCAGGTCGGAGGCACGGCACTACCTGCCTGTGCTGACGAATTATGTTGGAATACACAGGAATCACTGATACAGAGCTGATGTTGTAGTAAAAGTAGCCCCCGCATGAACCTTCCTCTTGCTCCAGTTGCAGCTGGCCGCCGTGGGTGCCTCGGTGGGGGGGGGGACCGGAGAGGTGCCCCCCTGCATCAACAGCACAGCTCAAACTAACTGGCTGAACCGCGGTGATGTGCGGAAGGCACTGCACATCCCAGACATCCTGCCCGCCTGGGACATCTGCAGGTGATGTCACCACCAGAGGGTCTGGCAAAAACCAGTTCTGTCGTGCATCACTAGGAATCACATCATCCAGACTGTGCCATCACCTGTAAACATCTCCTTTCCCGCTTTTCAGGGCTCTAATCATTTTCATTCCCTCTATAAACATTTTCAGGTTTGCATTGTAATCCTGGTTACTGATTAGTTGCAAATTTGAAGCATACTGTTGATCGAGTCGAAATTCATCTCCTTGCCTCTGTCCTGCAGCGATGTGGTGGGAGGCCACTACCACACGAAGTACGAGACCATGCGGGACATCTACCTGAAGCTTCTGGGCCTGGGACTACAGGTGCTGGTGTACAATGGGGATACAGACATGGCCTGCAACTTCTTGGGCTGCCAGTGGTTCGTGGAGGCACTCAACCAGAAGGTCAGGATGTTGGAACGGATGATGATTTTGGCTGGGGAGTAGGACAGGGAGGAGGGGGGAGCCAAACTGTCAGAATGAGGAGGAAACGGCGGAGGGAAGAACGTCAAGATGACGTAGCGTGATGGTGCAATGAGCAAAAGTGCAGGAGAGTGGAGAACAGTGTTGATTGCCAGAAGGAATGCTGGCTTTGGCTTTTCAGCCTTTTGAGTCTGAAAACTGTACTGCATGTTACAAGTGATGATTGTCTGTTTGTGTGTAAGGAAGTGCAGAAAACAAGGAAGCAGAAGATTGAGGATGTGAAATGGTTCAGGTTGTATTGTGATTGTAAATATTAGTACAGTTGGTGCTATTGAGTGTGGAAAGGTATCTAGGCATTTAATAATGGAGATTTGGTCTTCCTAAAAGGTCTTCCTTTTTTTTTTCTTCTTTCCACGTGCAGGAAACCACACCCTACCAGCAGTGGCTGTTTGATAACCAAGTCGCTGGATTTTACCAGCAGTTTGGCAACATTACTTTCCTGACTGTCAAGGTGAGTGGCAAACGTGAAATCTGTGACACGATATTGGGTCCCATTTCTTCCCCTTTTTCCTGTCATCCTGCCATCCTTTGATCATATGGTCTACCTTTTTCAGCATCTCTTCACACACATTTTTGTGATGTAGTAATACTAGCTTTGCGCAAGGTTTCATAACTGTCTTTTTCCCCTTTGTCATTCCTTGTCCTCCCTCATTCCACCAACAGGGAGCAGGGCACATGGTCCCACAGTGGGCTCCGGGACCCGCCTACCACATGTTCCAGTCATTCCTGTCTAATGGCTCCTACTGAGCAGACGTTTCCCATTTTCTCCTGCACCATTACAAAGGTTTTCCCTGTTAAAATATTCATCTGTGATTCGCCCTGATTGATGCCTTGTATCTATGCAATGAGGTTTCTTGTTAAAGGTGAACCTACTGTGTTGATTACATCCTTGCCATCCTTTTTGCAGTTATGAAAGGGGATCAATCAGTGAATAAGTGGGATAATTTTTTTCACTGAAGCCAAAAATCAAGTTCTTTTACTGTTTTAAGACATTACAGAGATTTGTAAAGTTTTAACATCACCATGAATTGTGATCTACTTTAAATTGGTTAAAAGTCATTGTCATTAGAAAATATTTCTTTACAGTTTTTGCATGGATGGATTCTTCACAAAAAAAAACCCGGAGAATTCTGTAATATTCTCTGTAAAATTACTACACCAAAAAGTACAGCCTTAAAATAATTGAGGTTCCTGCAGACAGTTTAGTTTGGCTGTCTCAAGAAAACTATCATTAAACTATATACACTGTGCATGTTTGAGTCTGGTATTCCCAAACTCATACCCTAGGGCAGGGGTGGCCAATCTTATCCAGAAAGGGCCCACTGTGTATGCAGGTTTTTATTGCAGTTCCTAATTAGATTACTAATTAGAGCACTGGTGGGCTGAAGATTCCCCACACCTGGGTTTGAACAGCTTCCCTAGAGGTTATCCCAAAAAGCTGCAAACACACTGGCTTTTTGCAGATAAGACTGCCCACCCCTGTCCTAGGGGGAGTAAATTCATGGTCGGCATGATCCCAAGTCACCCGTTATTGTTTATAATGGCAAGTATGGTTGAAAATTCCTCCAAAAGAGATGCAACCAGATATAGACCTCCCAAGCTCACGATGATAACTGAGTCCTTTGGAATTTTTTTCTTGCTGGATGACTATGGCAACAGTTGGGTGGGAGAAAACAGTAGTTTGACAAACATGCATGTCATTAGCAGAGTGTACTTGTGAGGAAATGAGAAAAACGCTGGCGTTGCGATGTGTTGTTTGTATGTTGACTTTGTCTGATGTGACATGACACCTGGGCGACTGCTTCCCCTGGAGTGAAAGGGAACCATGTCACGGGGGAATGCTGTCAAAACCGTAGATTTATTAAAAAGGGACTTTTTTCTGAATTAAGCACCATCTTTATACCGTGACTGAAGCTCATGATCGAGGGTAGGGGGTGGGCTTGACCGTGTCAGTCTCTACTTGCAAAAAAATGTTTAATGCATATCTGAGTCATTTTATTTTTTTAAATAAATGTTTTCTCAACCATGCATGTCTTAGGTTATGTCTATTTGAAATGTGATCCATGATGTTGGTGAACATAAAAAAAAACGTAGATGATCTTGAACACAGGATTGGTCACACGGTCACTGTCCTTGACAATTCTCTCATTGATATTAATTTTTATAACGAGTTGAGAAACAAAGGAAAAAGCCCAGACACTTCTGCATACTTGATTAACTTTAATAATGCTATTATGATTTTTATGTATATTACATATGATTTTACATTATTTAAAATATGCTTTTACAGTACATATACACAGAATGACAGGAGTGTTGCATTTAATACGAATCGGAGAGGTAGTTCATGAACATCTGGAGAGCTGGACCTGGCTTATACTGAGGAACCATGTGACCAGAACCCTGTACAACCACAGGAAGGATATCCATCAGTCACATTCAATAAGTAACTATAGAATATCACTATCAGAGTGAGCTGTGCACAGATCATAATTAGTTATTGTATTGCCAACAGCTTATGCATTACACTTCATTCATGCATTTGTATTTCAGTTCCAAACTTCAAAATGGCCAGAATGTTGTAGGGTAAGCCATATCTCCTGCACAAATGATTCTGCCACAGGACTGCTTATAACCACGCGCCAACATCTCTACCCCTACCTTGACGGTGAGGAAGGTGATCTTCTCATACTGTGCCACATATCCAGCTATCTGGTTGTTGTAGAACCAGGGACGGAATGGCTTCACCAGCTGTAAGATGCATATCAATGGGGAGGTTTATCAGAACGACAACACCACATTTTAAAGGAACCTGTAACCATGGATGCCCATGCCAGTGTTTGATAGATGGACTACAACAGACCGTACCTTCTGGTTGAGACCCTCCACAAACCACTTGCTACCGAGGAAGTTGCAGGCCATGTCAACGTCACCATTGTACACCAGAATCTTTAGGTCCTTCTGAAGCAGGTACTCGTAGAATGGACTCATGTCCATGTAGACCCGCTGGTAGAGGGTACCCACTGTGGAGCTTCAAGGTGGATACAGTGCTCACAACAATTTCAAAGCTCTGGAGAACCTTGCCTATATTTTGTTCCTTAAGGTACAAACAACATTAACGTACCCCCAATGGTGCCAAAATGTTCCTCAGAGTCAAGTTCTGTATCATACAGTAGACTAAAAAGTGCATTTTCCTACAGGTAGGGTACTCTTGGCAGACCCTAGCAGGTACAAATAATTATAACCTCAAAGTTACCACTAGGTACTTTTTTCTGCCACGGTATAAGCAGCCATTGAAAGCAGGTGGATCATTTGTTACCTGCAGAGCTCCCAGGACTGCACACTGCTGGGTATGTGCAGGGCAGCACGCACATTGGGTGTGTTCAGCCAGTAATACATAGCTGTAGCATTGATGCACATGGGGACGCCTGGGATAGATGTCATCGTCTGCTGGTAGGGGGAGCAATTGAGCTGGGTTGATATTCAGTAGTACATAACCACCAAGCTCTCAGAATCGCTCTCAGTCCTAAACGCCTACATACATCTAAATGGCGTTGGAAAAGACTTTTGTGCTGTTGCGCATGGATTCACCATTCCTGTTTCATACAGGCGCTAATTATGCATATAACACCTGTTCATTTACCTAATTGGTCATTATGCAGGTTGTCAATTCTTATATTGTATGTTTTCTGGAAAAAAAAACACCTGCTAAGTCGATGTACAGGAGAGTAATGATAATGAAATCAACAATAACTGTCTTAAAAGTGAATTTAATATCTACATTAACCCTAATAGTCTTGTACAATGGCAACAATAAGTCTGGGAACATTAAACACTTACCGGGGCTTTGAACGTGAATCTGTACTGGCGGAAGAGATTAGATGTGTCTGAAATGTACCGACTAGTGGGCACCCCACCGTAGCACTGATCGTACAGGTTGTAGATGTTCAGCCCAATGTTTTCAACCTCATAGAGGGCATCGAATACCTGAGGGAACCCAGATTTTCAGTGTCAGTAAACGGTATACACAGCATCACCATTTAAAAAAAAGAGATGTGTTAGAAGTTCCTTCTGATTCCTCCGTTTGAACGTATTGCACATGTGCAACTAAAACATTACTCGAGTAGATATGTTACAACACATTACTGTATGTAATAAACCCGCATTATGTAATAACTTGACAGTGTCAATGAAGACATCCATCTTTATTGTTTATTACATAATGCACAGTGTTATATTTTCATCATTAAAAAGTGCAATTCATGTATTTTGTAATGGCAATTTAGAAATTTGTTAGGCCTATATATGGCGTTCAATCTCTCTATTACAAAACACGGGTGCTATTACATATTGAAGTGAACATTTGTTAGTACTTAATGTGGTATTACTGAAGTACATAATGCGTTGTAGCAAGATAGCATTAAAATTCCACACAATTAAGCAGAGCCTAGTCAAGTTAAATGGAAAAACTGCGGACTCACTGAGGTCTGACAGGGGGTGTCGCTGTTGTTATAGAAGTTGCAAGAGACGCTGTTACAGCAGTACTGGTTTAAATCGGTCCACAGCCTGGGCACACATAACCAGAGAGAACACCCATTCCGCGTGGGAAGGCACTGACCAACGCAGCCGAACACGGTTATAACCGCTGCTGCTCCTCAGAAAAGCTAAGTTCCCATTCACAACACGTGTAGCATAAAAACGTGTAGCTGCACAGTGTTGACAGCGGGGTAAGTCATTGATAGCACTGATCTGTGTCATTAGATTGTCAAATACACAGATCAAAATGTTTTTGTGTAACATCGTAGTAAGTTTAATATAATGCATCTAGGAGGAACTTACACTTCACTTAGGAGGCCGTGGTAATATGCGAAATATATGAGTGACTGGTCATTGAGAGCGTAGCTGGACATGCCGTTGCCCACCGCAAATCCCTGTTGAGGTAAAACCGTGTTACTCCTGTCTCATCTGGCATCCACACCGCCACTGTCAGAGTTCTTTGGAATATTATTCTTTGTTGTTATCAACTTAATCGTTTTTTTCTTAAGCAGCCGACTTCGATTAATCGTCAGGTAGGTCAATTCTGAAATACTCGAAGAGCTACTTATTTAATGCCTTTTTACGTGGCATTTCGCGTAATCACCTTGAAGTTGATTTTGGCAGGGCCACTGGCGATGAGCTTAGATAGAGAAGGGCCGTAAACTCCGCCGTAACTCTCTGCGAACACGTAGAAGTCATTGCTGACAAAAGACGGGAACCTGACGAAGAACTGCTGAAGAGCCTGGTAGTTATCCTCAGCCACCTAAGAAAAATTATAACATAAGGGGAACTGGTAAAAATAAGAAACAGTTTGTAACGTTTTTGTGGAAATGAAATCTTGCACGGATCACAAGCATTTGAATTTGCACCAGTTCATTAGAAGCAGATATATGTACTACCTGAGGGTCACTGATCTGGTATTTTCCAGTGGTGGAGTAGGAGAATCCCACCCCCGCTGGGGAGTCCAAGTAGAGCACATTGGCTTGCTTATTCCAGCTGTAGGGATTAATGTACACCTTGCCATCGTCCTTCAGCTGTTAAGAACAAGATAACAGAAAATGAGAAGAAGAACAAAAAGAGTATAAGAGAATTTAAAAGAAAGGACTGGTTCTGTATGATAAATTGGTAGAAAAGTATGTGATTTTGCTACCAGTTGTAGTTTTATGTTGGGACTCCTCAAGGTCCGAGACCTGCTGATTTTCCAACCTTTACCTGTGAGCCAGGTGTGAAACCTCTGGCCAATCAGAATCAGTAATTATTACACTAACTACCTGGGAGATCTGAAAACAAGGTCTGGATTTGGAATGGAGGGCCAGATTTGAAGGGCCCTGTTTTATGTACAGACATCTCTCATTTGCACATTTCCACATGGACCAGGCTTGAAATTCTGGGTCCAAATGACAAAAGATTACCTCAGTCCCCCATATGTAAAAAGTCTGACCATCTCTACGGTCCCCTGTCCACACCTGGGCCCCCTGTATCATTCACAGTTTCCATGCCACTCACATGGAAAGGGCCGTTCTCTGCCAGCAAGCCCTCCATGGAGCTGCACCCTGGGCCCCCATTCAGCCACAGCACCAGGGGGTCTGTCGATGGGCTATGTTGGGACTCCACAAACCTACAGGGAAGCCCCAAGCAGACATCACACTTTTTTTTTGTCACATCCATAACATGGACATGAGTCCCTGAGCTCTTTGCTGGAGCTTCTCGTGAGAATTCGCGGCCATCTTACCAATAGTGGAAGTATTTCCCAGGACCAGCCTGAAGATAACCGGAATAGTGTTTGAAATTTGGGATCTCTGTCAGCCCGGGCAGGGAGGTGACCAGATCGGCGTGATCCTGGGAAAGGCATTTCACGAAGAGGACGACAGAGAGCAGGACGAGGTGCTGGAGCATCTTGGCTGTATTCTGCGTGCTCTTTACCTTGCATGTCTGAGCCCGCGGCCGCACATGAGATTTATAGCCATCTTATCAGCCACGGCCAATATAAATAATCATTAATCAGCCCAAGGGTTGTACACGTTTCAACAGTTTGGGACAGCCAGTCTTGTGGAAGAGGAGGATTGCAGGTCTCCTTAATATTAAAAGTAATAATAATAAAGATGACTTCATAAACCACACTCCATGTGAGCTCATGATCATGACAGGTTACACACGTAGGTTGTCTTCACATTGATATCTTGATTCTTTTCTCGTGTCATTCAGAAGGGCCATATAATGTTATTCTGGTGACCCCTGTTTTTGTTTAAATTTGCCTTTTTATGCTATCTGATTGTTCTCTCATTGTAAAGGTGGTACAGATGCAATCAGTTATAGGTGCTGTTTGACCTAGGTATAGAGGTCTTTCCATTAAAAAACAAAGTAAACATGTTGCACGTCATAGTGAGTTCCTAGAAATTCATATGAAGCATTTGTCCTGTTGCGGGTAGAATGAGATTAAGCCTTCAGTCCTTTGACTTTGAAATACCTATTAATATTCTGGGAGACACAGTGGGTGAGTGAGTGACTTCGTGCCCACCTTCAGGGTGTGGGCACTGGATGTTCTCCATGTCATGAGGGTCTCATTCTACAGTCTGATTTTGGTGACTGCAGGGCTGGCTCTACCTTTTCAGGGGCCCTAGGTAAAGTTGTACTTGAGAGGCCTCCGCAACAAGAAAACTGATGAACATTTCACTTCCATCACAACCGTGACCCTAGACAACTGCCTATTCTGCCAGCAGCTAGAGCCAGCCATGTTTCTGCCTGCACATAAACATTTTCATTTGATGTAGAGTGGTACCTCAGAACTCAAACATAATTTGTTCAGAATTCGGGTTCGAATCCTAAAATGTTTGAGTTCTGGTCGAATTTTCCCCATAAGAAATAATGCAAAACCAATTAATTGGTTCCCAGCCCAAAAAACATTACACCTAAATATATTTTATCATTTAAACACAAAATGAACAAAATAAAACAAGAACAGCATATACTAAACACATCTAAGCACATTTATCAAAATAATAATTTGTAAAGTAAGAAAATAAATGTATTAAAACAATATATAAAATTAAAAACAATGTGCACCAACACTGTACCTATTACCTGATAATTTCAATAAAAAAAGCACTATCACCCACAAATGATGCTATCACAGTGAATGTGAGGCTGAGTCTGAAGCGTTATCCTTTGTTTCCACTGAGAGACGTGCCGCGTGACTCATTTCCCCGCATGTACAAGTTATCTTAGGTCAGCGTTCACATTTCGATCGAATTCTAGGTCATTTTTTTTTTAACTGGTTGGTTTGACTTTTAAGAAATTCGAGTTCTAATGATTTTGAGTACTGAGGTACCACTGTATATGGTTTTATTATCTTATTAAATTCTTTAATTTTGTGACATTATTTTAAAATTTCATATTCATATATTTTTCTTTCTTCTTCATGACTGTCTAGGCCACAATGTGCTAATCAGGCCACAGGCAGCTGCAGAGTTTGCCTATATGTCTGGATCTGGCCCTGCATCCCTGTCAGAGACAGTCCTGGACCTGAGTGTATCCCTGCTTTGTGCCTGCTGTAGATTACCAGAGTGACCCTTTACTAGATACGTTTTGTTAGATGACAGAATAGATTAGTTAATTTGCACATATGTAAATATGTAATTGCCCTCTGTCTTGTTTCATGGTTTCGTACCTTTATATCTGGATTAAAAAACAACACTGGTCTGTTCACTTATCTAAATGCTGTTAATTTTTATGTTGAATAAGTCCTAAATCAAATTGTATCACGCTTCTACTGAAAAAAAAACACTTGGTGGTATGATTATTCCATAGTGAACATGGCTAGTATTTAACTTCACTAAATATATTTAAAAATACAATAGCTTATTGGTCCATAGGCTAGAAGTATGCGCCTCTCGTGTCAGTCACGATATGAAAATAGTAATCTAAAAAATGGTTCACTAGCAAAACGGGAAACGATTCAGCACAAGGACTGTTGGTAAAACAAACGCTTCACAAATCCCTTGAACTTCTCAGAAAGTTGAAGCATAATTGAAACATACGATAACTGATTGCTGAGCCATTGTTATATATGCACACATACCATTATGATTGCTGTACCATTATTATATATGCACATTTCCACGTTCCCTGATAACTGTGAGAGGGAAATGTATGTTATCCTTAGTAATCTTGGTAAAACAGTCCAATTCCAAGAATGTGATGTTTACATCCCAAAACAGTCATCGGTAAACTCATGAAATACAGCAATAGTACTAAGTGCCATGTATCTCAGCATTTATAAATGATTGTAATTCTGTAACAGAACAATAAATCACTATCAAACTGTTCATTAGGCCTGTTCCTTTATTGGACCATACAAATACAATCAACATTTTGAAAATGATTCCAGTAACACATGTGTAACCACACACTGATACTGAACAAACCATGAAAGTACAAAAACCATATTTTATTACTGTCCTCACCCAGGTGAGGTGAGGACAGGTTGGGAAGCATGCACTGGTACACCGTGTTGCTGCACCCACCGCACGACCTCCCAGGCTGACATAGGGTCCAGTCCCACGTTCCAGAAATGGCCATTTGTCTGCTGCGGCCAGGTGTTACGTGGGTGTCCCCTTGGCCTGGTCCAGCCGCTTGGGTCCCCAGCAACGATGATCCTGTGAGTCGGGTAACTCTCAAGGAAACGTGCCACATGACCATAGGGCCATAACTGACGCTCCCTCAAAATGCAATTAATGTCTCTCAGTTGGGACTCCCAAGCAGCCGTTTGTTCAACACAAAGTCAAACCAGGGGTACCCAAGGATTCTCCAAAGAGACAGAGTACCAAAGGAGTCCAGTCTTTGTCTCATTTGATAAGGTCTATGTCTCACAGCAATACAGCAAGACAGAGAGCACCAGTGTTCTAAAGGCCTGGACCTTCATCCTCTCAAAGATATCAGGAGCACCACACACCCCATTCCATCGACCACATGACCCCCCATGCTCTCCTAATCTGTCTATTGACTTCATAGGAAGAGTTACCAAAGACACTAATGCTGCTGTCGAGGTAAGTAAACCTCTCGACGTGGTCGACATTCTCTCTGCAGACAGACACACTGCCGATGGCTGTGCCCAACAGGTCATTAAAGACCAGGATCTTGGTTTTCATCCAGGACACTCGCAAGCCCAGACACTCAGAATCCATGCTCAGTCTCTCGGGAGCCCTGATCAGAGCCTCCATTGACACCGCAAAGATCACAGCATCATCGGCAAAGTGAACTTTAGTTAATCTTTCATCACCAATAGATGCCCTACAGCCAGTGAACCCTACGCCCCTGCCTAACTCCGAGTGCATGCAAGCATTGAACAGAGTATGAACAAGAAGATGCCCCTGATGAACCCCAGAGATCCACGGGGAAGAACACAGAGGTTCAGCCTCCACTCTGCACAGCACTCACATGAATTATATTCAAGCACAATGCAATGTACCTTTTAAGGAAATTACTTTTCCTGAAACCTCTGTTATGGTCATTAAGGAGACCAGTCTTCTAGCAGTTGCACGATGTAGGGCAGAAATATTGCAGTAAAACAATTTAACTGGTTTCATATTAAGAATTACAATGAATTGCAAGATTTCTCTAGCAGACCTGTCAGTTTTGGTTAGAATCTTTGGTTGGACTACACAAGGTACCATACGTTTGGGACTCTTACTTGAAATTGTGACAGTTAAGACTGGGTTTAAGCGAAATGATCCAGGAATGTCAAACACCAGCAAGAATGAAGGCAAGAAAGCTAAAGTCTTAGTAAAAAAAAAATATAAGGGATATAATTACAGTCATGGCCCCAGAACAGGATTTACTTAAATTGGCTAATGATTTTTTTTTGTAAATCTGGAACCTTAAAACGTATTAATAAAATCCCTTTTTATTACTTAGCCCAAATGCAAGAGCAACCAATTATCACCTGATCAAAATCTCTCAACAGAAAACACGTTAACATATTGTCTTTAAATTCATAACGGTATACTTATAGGAAAGGGAAGGCGTATCTATAATACACATCAGTTAATATGATCCTTGATGCTCTGGCAACAACAAACTGAGGACGCATTTCTGACTTAGGTTACATTTCAGTTTGATTCTAACTTGCTTATTACAAAATCAAGTCTTTAATATTGCACTGTGCCATGATCACAGCACCATGCCCTGCATGTGCGGCAAACTCACGCCCCATGCTGGCGGTAGTGAAAACACTCTGATTACTCCACCTAGACTGCGCCCAAGGTCAAAATGATTTAATGCCAATTCAATAACCCCTGAGGAAAACCGCAGGCCTGCCCAAGCATTAGGTGGTAACATGAAAAACATGCTCAGATACTAAGTAGATCAAATAATTTATGAATACTTAATGAGGTCATTTCTGATCCAAAAAAATATATAAATTACATTTCATTCTCTTCACTGCCATGAAGATCTGTGGTCATTACAGCTCCAGTGTGGGAAGCCTTTTCAAAACATTCAGGTCAATTCTCTTTCAAGAGGATAGCATAATAATATAACATATGCATGTTCATGAACACAAACACTGCTGATGAATACATTTAATGGTCTCCATTCATGAACCAAGCCAATTCCCTTCTTGTGCTCTTCGGCCAGACTGAGCCAGTTTCTGGCCCCAAGAATCCAAATAGTAAACACTCACTGACAGGAAGTGACATCATCAGGATTAGCTGCTGTAGTAACATCAGTCCTGTTCTGAATTTGCTTCTTTCTAGGGTAGTGGTCAGGCAGAATATGGGAGGGGCCATCTATACAGCATAGAAAGGTCGGCGGGGTTCAAGGAAGGCTCACAGCTGGTGGGGGGAGGGAGGGAGGGCTCAGAGGCAAATGTGTGACATTAGACTGTATGAGTGTATGGGCGGCTTCTTTGACTGTCTAGTTGCTGCCAGAGTGGTGGACGAGGTCTCGAAAGATGGCGTTAGTGGTTGTCTGGCCAAAGATGAAAGCACCAACGGACACCATGAAGATACCGTAAGACACCATGGCCCACCAGCTGCGGAAAACACAAGCACTCATCTTAGAGCTGGGTGACAAGAGATGTTTCAACCTGTACCTATGCTATGACAGGGCCTCACACACATAGATGCTGGTCTTATTAGTTGTTTGGATTTTTAATAGGCAGTTTGCTAAGGTGATTTAAGATTAATGCTTGAAAAGTCTCAAACTCCAGGAAAACCCGTTTGGATTAAAGCAGTCATGTGGATGGTTGAGCTCACCTTGCTGGTTTAACCTCCTGAATCTCGGATAGCTTAGCCTGGATCAGACACAAGCCTGAAAAAAATGCATTAACGATCAGACAATCACGCCATCTGATGTTAAATATGAACTAGAATTATAAACTACATGTAATAATAAAAGAAGAGAGTTATAAGGCAAATGGTGCCCATGTACCAGGGAAGACGAAGATGAAGCAGGCAGCCAGGCCTCCGATGAGGGAAATGACACGGCCGATGTCAGGGATGAAGAGGGCCAAGAGCAGGGTGAGGCAGAACCAGAGGACGGTCTGTACCACCCGGCGACGTCGCTCCCTCACCACGTCCACCTCCATAGACTCGCCGCGGAACCGGAGCCACAGGCCCTCCAGCACCGCCCTGCAGGTCAGGCAAGGAGGCGACACTTAGTCAAATAGTCTGTGGCAAGTGGATGTCCCCAATGGCCCTCTCTTGGCCACAAACAGTCACTGAACCAAATATTAAATAGACATGTTCCTTTTTTGGGAGATGTTGAAGCAGCAAGTTCTGCTAACCAGCCAGCTAGATATGATCTTTTCACTCTACTCACTTATTATTTAATTTATGAAACATCTAGGCGGGGATGACTTTTTGAGGGGGAGGGGGTCCCAAAAACGTCAAACCCACCCCCGGGTGCCACTCACAGAAAGGCACAGATGTATACCTGACCCTGAAGAGGTACCAACAAATTTCCCTTACGCCTGATCCGACCACACCCTTTAAAAACTAGAGCGCCGCACCTGCCGCAGAAGTGCAGGATGGGATACGACGTGACGACGCAGATGACGATGAAGAACCTGGCCACAGCCACGGCGATGTCATCGGATGGATAGGACATCAGCACGTCCTGGCTGACGCTGGAGCCAAAGGACAGGAAGCCACAGACTCCTGGGAGAAGAGGCAGAGTCACTGCTTTGAAGTCAAAGAAGTACTGCAACTGAGGAAGTGTATGACACACATTACGGATCTAATAGGGGCCGTAGTAATCATGTCCGGGAGAAATAATGTGCTTTATTATCACCATCATCATTAATAATAATAAAAATATATAATAATTAACAATAATTTGTGTATTGTCATAAGACTACAAAACACTATGATGGTATCACAGAACTACAAAATGCCGCTATAAATGCTGTTCATCTGCTCAGGATGTTGTGAAATTGTGATGTAAATTTCACTCAAACGTGAACTCCTAGCGGAGAGTGAGTGTAGGACGCTTGTTAACGACTTTTCACATCCTGCTCTGAGGTAGGACAAATTCATATGCTAGTGAGACTCTTAGCGAGATTCCTAGAAGTGATTCTGAGAAACTTCATAAATGCAGGCACTGCTCTGGCCTGCTAGGAGAAAGGAGTTGACGATGGGTGTATGGATTTACTCATTATGTCTACATATCTTAAGGCACCTGCATGAGGGGGAAATACTTCAACTTTGATGATGCAATCCACAGGACTAATGATATTTCTAGTTCAGGTGTGACTCTCAGAGCTCTGCACCTAACACTTTCTTCCGTCTTGTAAATGAAAGGGTGGTTGGCACGAGTATGTGAGCTCGCACCTGTGCCAGTGTAGACAAAGAGGCAGATGACCATCGCCAAGGTCACCACCCAGCCCCACGACCGGATCTCCCGCTTCCTCATACTGTTGAATACTGGGACGCTGCTCACATGACACTATGGCACAAGAAGGAACCCTTGGTACAGAAAGGCACACAAACAGCCTCACGGAAGGGTGAAATAAAACTAAGTGCTAAGGTTAACAGGAGAGTTAACGTGCAACAGAAAGAAGTACCTGGAATCCAAAACAGATGGTAGGCATTGCGTTGAATACTGCGGTCCAGGTGGAGGGTCTGCAGATACAACACACAGCCTTTCATAGGTTCTATGAACACAACTAAATTCTGGGCTTTTCTGAAGTTAATCACTGAGCCACACCAGTAGGGGTCAATTAAGGACGAGATGACCAACAGCACCAGACTAGGTCACAAGGGACAAACTGCTTCATCTCATTCATCTTCTAGCTCTCACTCCTGCTAGAAAGGGGTGCTCTTATGATACAGGAATCAGAACATGTAGGTGTCCTTTCAGCATTCACTGAATTTAATTACATACCGGTGATGTCATATTCACACAATGGGGAATACTGACCATACATTAATAAAAAATAAAAGCATATGTAAATGACTGGCGAATGTTCCAGTTAATTGGAGAAGACCCTGTTCCAGGTGCCCGCCTGCCTGGCACAGTCACGACTGGAAACCCCAGAAGAGGCATGGATCAGAGGATTTAAGCTTACCTGACGGGGATGTACCCAGGGGACACGTCTTCGTCTGGCCATATGTACCTTATGATGATGATGACAGTGACATACCAGGTGCCAATGACACTCACGGCACTGAAAAGCAAAGTTGAACATCCAAGCATTGTGAAAATTCCTCGCTGTAACAAACACTTCTTATTACCGAAAGATTTAGCCACTTCTCGGAACATTCACACCAAGATTCCGAACCCATCCAGAATCTCAAAATGACGCAGAACCTTCCGAAGGTTGGATGAGCGCATGGAAAAGCTTCCTCGGTCCCACGTGTAACCTCACCTGGCGTACTTCTGGAAGCCGATCTCCTTGGGAATCGAGAGGGGCAGGATGATCAGCACAGACGTCAGGAAGATGGTAAACTTGCGGTCAGTGTACCAAGTGCTGTTGACAGTCCTGTCAGTCTCCTGGGTCACTGCAGCGATTACTGTGCCGGGGGAAGACAAGACATCTTTACATCATACTTCACTATATCAGCCCAATATGAATCCAATGCTGTGAGCCACTAACAAATTTAAACAAATTGACAACTATCAATTTCCTAACAGCATGACATGTTTCAGGAGTGCCGATAATAAATTTCCAAAGCATGTTTCCCCTGGCAGAGGTGGCAATTTCAGGTCCAGAAAGTAAAAATCCAGACCATGATTTACTTTCAACCAACCTGTTGAGTACTGTGACTGACTCTTTATGCTCAACTGGTTGGTTGAAAGTAAATCATGGTCTGGATTTTTACTTTCTGGACCTGAAATTGCCACCTCTGTTCCTTGGGGGCTAAGTCATAGAGCCCTGGGGCACCTCAGTGACAGTTTGTATTGCTGCACCGGCTTACATTTTCACATCATTATGCCCAAGGTCTCAGCTAAATTTTCAGTGTGGCAATTTAAACCCAGACACACAAAAGAATCATGCGTGCAAAATAAATAAATCACAGCATACAATACAGCCCATGAGAGAACAGAGCACAGTAGTGGCTTTTACATTTATTTAACAGATGCTTTTATCCAAAGTAACTTTTCTATTTGAGTCATTGGAGGTTAAGGACTCTACTCAAGGGCATGACAGTGAAGTCACTTTTCCCACCCTGGGGATTGAACTGGCAACCTTCTGATGACAAGCACAGCATCCCAACCCACTGAGCCACACACCGGCCACCTTCCATAACACTCGGTTCTACCCCAGGACATACAAGGATGATACTGAAAGGCACCAACTAATTCAGAGGCTATTAGGCAGCAAGCTAATGCGGAGCAGGACGCTCGGCACCCCACTTACGCTTGTCCAGCTGGTCTCCGATGATGATGAGGAAGGCTATGCATGTGCCGAAGGTGTAAACGGCAATGGCCACCTCACAGATGACCCCTGTCACGCGGCCGCACACTGCCCGCACCACCTCCTGGTAGGTGATTTCATTGCTGACCTGGGAGCAATACGCCAGGACGACCAGACCGCCGATGATGAACACCAGCATGCACTGCAGGAGCAGAGTGACAGGAAATGTCTGGACTTTAACAGGAGCAGAGTGTGTGCGCCAGCATCTCCTGTATGACAGGGTTGAGCTGGAGTCATTCATGAAGACATTGACCATATACCTACCCTGCACACATCCACGTACTGCTAACTGAAGCTATGCCAAGACAAGCACAGAAAAACACCAGCAAACCAAAGATCTGCTTTACTTTACACGCATGTGGCTTTACTGGGGAGTCATGTGACTTTACCATCTGTAGTGAAACTCCAGACGTGACACCCCCAGCAAGGTTGAAAGCAGCAGGGAAGTTGAGCAGGCCAGCCCCCAGTGCGGCATTGACCACGATGAAGACGGCGCTTACAGGTGAGGTGCCCTCACGCCGGCCCTCCTCTGCACCTTGAGGGGGCGCTGTATCCGCGCTGGGGCTCTGTAGAAGCCAGGCCCTTTCACTGGCATCCTCGCTGTTGATACCTATGTCTGGCCGGGACATTACCCCAGGCAGCACTCAGTGGGTGTCAACCCTAGCGGACAAGCCTGACTGGCAGAGTTCAGTCCTCAATCACGCCTCTTCCCAGAACACCCACTGATGGGATGAGGTACCACCCTTCCTTGCCAGTAATTGGAGTGGTCCTCAAAAGTCCCACCCTCACTACAATAACCAATATACAGTGGTATTTCAGTGTACAGGGCACTGTTGGGTCTCCCTTAACAGGCGGGATGTCGTGCAATCCTTGGTAAATAGGTGTGTGGTGAAGTGAGGATGGAGTGTTTTGGTCCGAAGGAGCGGCATCAGTCCCAGAGGCATCCTGATTATGGGTTACAGAACCGTAACTCCATGCTCTCGGGGATCAGCTGAAGATGCACGCCAGACCTTCTTCCTACAAACAGAAAGTGGGCTTTGTCACCACATGCAGATTCCACAAAATCTTGCCTCTTGTGGCATTTAACAAAATCCAATATTTAAAAGAAGTCGACCATGCATATATTTAGCCTTAAGTGATTCACTTACACCACAAATGCTTCTATGTGCATAAAGAGTTTAGGATACATTTTTAACACACTCTTTAATTCAAATCAGATAGAATGACACGGCTGGATATAGGAGAAAGCATGCTGTGTCATGTAATTTATGCCATGTGATTTCTGGGTACTGATTGGCTACATGTAACAATACACACACGTCCTCTGGAAATTACAAGGTGTGTCACGGCAGTCATTTACAGCACATGGTATTTCAACTTGTTAGGCAAAAAGTGCTGTGCTAGTCATTAATATTGTGCGCTGGAAGGGGAGGTATAACTATTTAGTGCAGGGGTCTCCAACTCCGGTCCTGGAGAGCTACTATCCAGTCGGTTTTCGATCCTGCCTGGCTTCTGATGAGCCACCCCTGTTCACAGGTAAACACCAGGAACGGGTGTGGCTCATCAGAAGCCAGTCGGAATTGAAAACCGACTGCATAGTAGCTCTCCACGACCGGAGTTGGAGACCCCTAATTTAGTGCTTCAAAGTTAGCCTGCTCTGCTAAACACAAGTCAGGTGAACGGATCCGGAGCTTCATTATACGGCATAATCGCAACCCGGCATGATTAAAACACCAAAAAGTCAGCAGTTCTTAATCTTCTGAGAGGATTAGCCGTACTAAATCAAAATACTCGACTAGTAAAATGTGTCATGCTTTTAAAACATATATCACGTCTAAAATGTAAAGTATTTCTTTTTATTGTATTCGGTGCAAGAAGCAGGTAACTCGCACCAATGTCCCGGCTGAAACGAAATTAAACTTCTTTCTTACTCAGAAGCCACATTTAATCATATTTCGATTAAGCAGGGGAGGCTGGTTGAATAATTAACCAAATATCGTCCGCAGCAAATAGCAAGAAAACAAGTGAAGATATTGGGTGTAGCGGAATTTCTGAGTAATCGTGTCAAATCACATTGACTTTACATCATGTTTGGGTGCCTCCATGATCTAATTCAAGTCAACAATTACTCGAATTTATATCGCTATCAATTGATTATTTCGTGAGTACTGATACAATTTATGGATCATTTGTGGACGCTAATGATCTTAGTTTCTCTTCATTCATCAGTCAACCTCAATAACCAACGCACAAATAAACCAATATCAAGGGAAAACATAACACAATAAAGCGTGCAAAAAACAGACACTTTACCGGACATCCAGCGCCAGCATACCAGATAGCCGACGTTTTGATTTTCAGTTCCTCGCCGATTCCGACCAAGCAATCATGTGACAGTACGCAGTCATGTGATCTTTGACGTCAAGCGAGGGAAGTGAGCACGTGGGACGGAGGTATCGGTAATGTTGGGTGGGTTGCTGACTAAGAGTTCGACAATTTGATAAAATACGAGTGGTACTCATTTCCTCAATCATATAAAACAAGGCACCGATACACGACTCGTTAATAGCCACAAAGATAATTCCTTTATGAACTGATGTTTAGGAACGAGCCTTCGCAGGATGTACGAACAGAAGGCATGAAGAGTGGGGGCGGACTTACCATAAGGGAAGGCTAGGTAACCCCTGGGCCACTCGAAAACTAGGGGCCCCATTAAGACAGTATTTCCAGAAGTCACATTTAAGGATATAACATAATATGATCATTTTAATGATAGCAATATGTATGCTGTTTACATTTTTAGCGACAATCCTACATTGAGACTTGGTGCTACAAAGCTTTCTTCTACCATTGGAGTGTACCGGCTGTTCCCTACCAAGCGAACTGGTACAAAGTTATGGGGTTCTTTTGTGCCAAAATATGTTGACATGCATATTGGGTTCCCATTTGTGCCAAAAATATGTGAATTGCGCACTGTCCCTGTTGACTGAACATTTGTGTCTGTTGAACTTTGAACTTAACTTCAGCTGTGACAGAATAAGACTTGTCTATCTACATCCATTGCTCACCTGACAAAACATTTGCCGGTGTTAAACTTTAAACCATACTTGTTGTCTTAGCACGCTCTGTCATTTGGCTATTGAATTGCATGTTGTCATTATGTGTCATTCTCCTTGTCATTTGACTTGTTTTGAATGTCATCCTGATGTTTGTCTGTTTTGCTTCTTGTCCTGTTCTATTTTTCTCCCTGTCATCCCAAATAAACTAATTCAAGTCAAAGTTTAATTGTATAGCATATTTTCATACATTAAGATCATTAAAAAGTCACATGCAGGTAATGCAGGTGAACTATGTGACTGTGTAGGACTGGAAAACTTGATTTTGACAGAAGTAGCCTTTTCAGATTGTTGAATACCTATGAAAAAACTAAAACATTGGAGAACGGATGGTGTGTCTGAAAATGTCACGAGATGATATGCAGAACAACACAAACAAAAGGGAGAATGATACAGCAGTGGACTGTACTACAAAGCAGGGTTACTGGCTTATCAGGGTAACTTGTCGGATTTAAGGTACCACAGCATTTTGCCTAGACTACTTTAAATCCGACAAGTTACCCCGACAGGCCAGTAATCCCTCTTCATAGTACAGGACCCAGGACTACAAAAAATAACAACACAGACAAAATGTAAAGCTGAACTGACAGACGTGATTCATCAGGTGCGCGATCAACATAGACGATCTCATTATCAAAATAGTATTGTCACAGGAGAAGTTCAGTTCGAAGTTGAATAGACCAATGTTTTGTTAAATGTTCATTTGATATGGACAGTGTGCTCATAGACATTTTTGGCACTAATGGATGCACAGTAGGACTACTCCTTACCCAAATACTTACTGGACAATCTTGACTTCGATCTTAAGTTAATCTAGCTGAGAAACCTTACTTCATGGGTCCCGTCCGCCCGTCCGTCCCCCCCGACACACAAAACAATACAGATGAGGTCTTACAGCTCACATTTATTCACAATGCACTCTGAAAATGCACACCGTGTGGATGTCATTCATTGTACATTTACCCTTGATGTTTACAAGTACTACCTTGGAGGAAAATAAACCGCAGATATAATCCTTTAAGGAGAGACTAAGTCAATACAATTGCATACGTGGTCTTTTAAACAGCATTACAGTACTGCACCTTTTAGATTTGGTTTAAAACATTGGAATACAGATCCACATGTTTGTCAAATTGGACATTGGCTGGATGTGCAAATTAGGACCACCATTAACTGGCTAACAGCTAAGGTAACAGCTCTTCTCCATGACTGATATATGCTGCAAGGCCTAGTCTGTACCTCCCAGGGGAAAAAATGATCTGAAAGTGCTTGGTGAAGATCATTTTTCGGAGTGTAGCAACTTGAGTTTCCTAACGAGGGCAGGGAGGAGAACCCTGTTACAGATTTTGGATGTTCATACGTGAAAAGCAGTCTCACAGCAGCACACATTGTGGCCAACTTATTACTAGCAGTACTCCAAAGCAGCAACAGCCATCACTTAACTGATCATTAATATTTACTACTTTGGTTTACCAATTAGCATTTATTTTTGATGGGATGTCAATCACTTTTTTTTTTTTTAAATCAAAGGGGTAGCAGATAGTTAATTTCTACAATTAGATATTTGTTATTTAGGTAAGATGGATGAGCAGACATTTCCTTGTTAAAACCAAGGCTTATGCCCCTCAAATAAGTGCTTTGTAAGTGAAAGTTATGAAGTATGTAGACTTTCTATTCATGCATCACACATTAAGACCACCAACAAAGCGAATATTCACAAAACCGAAAGCGCGGAAGTCTCGGTGCTAGACACAGAAGAGTCATCAGAAACCATTAGCAGAAGCTGAAATGAATGTAATGACCTCTGACCTTTCACGGTAGATGTGCAAGAAAACAAACATCCTGATCAGTCTCACAACAAACTAAGGTGCCCATTATTATGAAGTCAGGTGTTGATAGGTCTATGTTTGGGTTGACGTGATAAAGAATTAAATACATTAAAGGTGGTACTGTTCATTTTCTTCTTTTTCCTTGTTCTCTAGAATTTCTTCTTCTGCTACGTGCGACTCCCAGGTGCCCGTTACTTGGTCACAGTGTGGATGCCATGTGCCAAGTAGGCCACGTTTCCCGAGGTGACCCCGGCCACAGAGATGCGGCCGTCCTTGGTCATGTAGACGGAGTACTCCTTCGTCAAGCGCTCCACCTAGACACATCCACACGCGTCTAAATTCAGAACAAGTTTCCACCGGCAGGCTGTCTGTACACCACATGAGAACCCCGCCCACTAACTAATTTTTGTCTTTAAAAATTTTAATAATTTCTCTTTTCATACTATTTTTCTTTTGTATTATGCATCTCACTTTGGAACAATCCCTTAAGCAGGTGTGAAAAGCATTTCACCACACACATTTACCTTTTCCCCCAAAAAAACTGTGGCAGCTTACACAAGTTACCTTCTATGCTGATTAGTACGAACATATTCAATGATCTTATGAAGACATTTCCTCCTTAAAAACCAGATGCCACAGAACAGAGCTTGCACTAAGGTGTGCAACTCCTCCTTCGTGAGGATAGTAGTCTTTGGGAAAACAACATTTGTTGTTTAGACTTTGATTCAGATGCTGTTAGGAACTGAATAATACTGTCTTACGTATCCTGCTCAGCAGTCACTCCTGGTAAGAGTACACCAACCCCCCTCAGGCAAGGCTACAGTGGTACCTGCTCGGGCTTCAGGCCTGTAAAACAGAACATGCCGATCTGGTCGGTGACGTGCTGCCAGTTGTGGGTGGATCCCTCCTTCTTCAGGTTAGCCACCAGCTGCTCCCTCATCTTGATGATGCGACTGGCCATGCCGTGCACCTCCTGCAGCCTGGGGCAACAGCAGACGGGTCGAGGCAGTCAGAGACAGGCTCAGCGGCCCGTACCAAATCGGAAAGGAATGGCGTGACCCACCATTCCTTACGCAGCTCCGGAGTGTTGAGGATGGTGGCAGCGATGCGTGCGCCATTCATGGGCGGGTTCGAGTAGATGGGCCGGATCAGGATCTTCAGCTGTGACTCCACGCGCTTGGCCTCCTCGGCGTCCTTGCACACCACCGTGAAGCCCCCGACACGCTCGCCTGGGCGGGATATCGAAGGGACAGGTGAGCCACGCCTCAGTGTCACGTTAGGGTCCAAGTTCAAATCCCAGCTAGATCCTGATGACAACACCTGTCAGCTAATATTCTTCATTCCTCTGGACACTTGAGGGAGAAAATGGTTTACCCGAATCCCCCCAGTTACACAGGTTTCAGTGCGACACCAACTCCGGTGGTTCTGAAGGCTTCTATACACACTTTGTCTACTCCCTCTACATCCTTATCCCCAGGCCCCATCCCTTCCCAAGAGCCAATCGGAGGCTCACCATAAAGTCCCATGTTTTTGGCAAAGGACTGAGACAGGAGGACGTTGTGGCCCTGCTCGATGAAGTAGCGCACGGCCCAAGCATCGCGGTCAATGTCCCCGCTGGCAAAGCCCTGGTACGCCATGTCGAAGAATGGTAGCAGGTTTCTTTTCTGAGATACAGGAGTGACAGTGGAGGGAAGGGGGGGGGTCGATTACAGATGAAATTAGCCAGCTGTGTCGGTGAGCAGGGCGGCAGGCCCACCCAGCAGGGCAGAGACCCACCTTCACCAGCTCGGAGATCTCCTTCCACTGCTCCTGCCGGGGGTCCACTCCCGTGGGATTGTGAGCACACGCGTGCAGCATGATGATGCTCTTCTCCGGGATTTTCTGACAGAAAACAACGATGCAAAGCAAACCATGACATTGACTGCAACCGACAGGCACGGCATAGCAGTTGTAATGCTTTTCTACAGAAGGCAGCCTGAAGGCCAAAACCAGATCTCATCTTAGAGTTAAACACACACTTGCAGACTCGCCCCCAGGGTCTTACCGAAATGTCATCCAGGGCTCCCTTGAAATCGAAGCCACACGTTTTAGGGTCATAATAGCTGTATGCCTTCAGCTGCAGGCCGGCGTCCCTGAAGATAGGGGTGTGGTTTCCCCAGGAGGGCTTGGGCAGGTACACGTCACGGGCCACTGTGTGGAAGCGGGACTGGGGGGGGGGGGTCACCCTGTCAGTCTCATTTCTTATACCATTCATTCCTCCATGCAGACTGATGCCTTTAACTAGAGCACTCCGCAATGTTTCACAGCCCCATAACATTTAAAGTATAAGATTATACTGGCGGGGGGGTTGACATACCAGGTAGTTTGCACCAATTCGGAGTGACCCAGTTCCTGAAATGGTCTGAACAGTAATGCTCTGTGGGGGGAGACAGGATCAAGATTACTTCAAGACCATTTAACCCGCCTCAGGCAGATTATGCAACAAAGGTGAAGTCAAAACAATAAAAGTAAAGGTAACACAACCCCAGCCCCCCCTTCCTAGACCGCCCCTTTGAAGGAGGCGTGCTCACCCTGCCGCTCTTCAGCACCTCACTCTCTGGGCCCAGGGCCAGCTCCGCACACGCTTTGTTGAATTCCCCAAGGCCCCCAATGGGCAGATACTCTTTGTCCAGCTTTTTTTCAGTGATCAGAGCTTCAGCCTGGGAAAGGGCGCAGGTGGCATGCAGGAGGTCAGTTCAGATCATGAGGAATAAATAAATCATTGCACTGATACTTTAACTCACAAAATTTCATTAACTTTACTATCGTGACCATAAAGCATGAGTGTGTAAGATACGCAGGACAAAGCTAAAACTGTGTAAGCAGACAACCTCAAATGAACACATGGCTGTTAAAAAATGTTATATGAAGAGAACTCAATTCACAAAAGGCTTAGAATTAATTAAAAAAAAACATTAAGAAACGTATTGGGGGGGGCCCACCTTACGGACGCAGTTTAGCACATAGGGCTTTCCCTGATCATCTCGGTACGCCCCCACGCCCAGGTTCATCTTCTTAGGGTTGGTATCTCGCTTGAAAGCCTCAGTGACCCCCAGGATGGGATCAGGTGGGCCCATCTGAACCTCTGACCACCATGAGCTGGACAGGAAATTAAGCAATATTATTTTACATTATATATATACACACACACATACTGTATATACTTAACCACCCACGATTCCTTTTTGGATGACAAAGCAAGTTTACAGCAAAGACCTTTTCAGACCCCCTGAAAAGTGTCACATGCATGCCATAAATTTCACCCAGTGTGTTACAACGGGGCTTGTGAACATTAGGTGCCGAAATCTGGTGCAAATATAGAACCGGTTTCTGTACGACTGGTATGTATCTGACTGTACTGCAACACAGGTTTCAGTGTCATTAAATGCCTGAACTGCTGACTGAAATATCTGCCCTCTGATGCTCAGGCAACAGAAGGATCACTGCGCCTCACGTGCCGTCGCTAGCTGACACTGCGCTTGTTCTGATCTAGCAGGTGCTTACGGATAGCTAGTAGCTACCATAAACATGGTTAAAATGCCGAAAGCTAAACATCCTAAAGCAGGGGTGATGTTGGCATGCCTCTATCCAGCGGGATTTGTGTACCACCTGCTCTCGGGCAGATAACTCATCAGGTAGGATAAAAAACATGATGGATACCGGCACTGCAGCACCAGAGTTGCCTGCCCCTGGTCTTAAGTGCTGCTGTATTTCACTTGAAAGGATTCCAACACTTGGATGTGTAACAAATATTTTAAAATATTTGCATGTAAAGGAGGGAACATTTAAAATATAATGAAACATCTGGCGACGCACAGGATACAGCTGTGAGCAGAGGGATGCACAGCATTTGATATCTTGGGTATTGCGTTTATATTTTGAAGGTGTTAATATATTGTTCAATTTTACGTTCATATTTGTCTTCTAAATAAAAAGGTATTGACCTTCGTTTTGTGTGCGTTTCTAATAACAGTTCACGCCCTGTTTAAACATCAGCACCGTTTTAAAAGTTATTGTAACACCTGTGTCGGGAGACAATCCAGATGATGACCAACGCTAGTTAACATGGGTGTTGTTGGATGTGCTTAGTAAAGTCTTTATACGGCTTAAAACAGTACGTCGTCCCCAGCTGCATTTGGATTTTTTTAAAGCCGTGAATGTCGTGCCGATTATCGCCATACACTTCCTGCCACGAATGAGCCACTACACGTGGTGTTTAGCAGGGTGACGTCATTTCTGAAAAAGCGCTTATAAAAAGGAGACCAGGAAATATGTTAATCAAGAGAAAAGGTTTCAGAACGGAAAGTAAATTATGCAAGGCATGGCTTGATGGCCGCTGAGCATGGCGGCGTGCTCTCATACCCTCTCAAGTTACCCGTCCAGTGCGATACTTTTCTATGTATAGCAGTCAGAAAGGGCAGTAAACAGAAAAGTAACAGGCACGGCCAGCCAGGAGTCTGAAATACCATTAACTGTTTATTGTAGCAATCAAATGGAAATTAGCACGTGCACAAATAGTTCTTGATTTTTTTCCCCCACAACCTCCGCACATTTATTGGATATACCTCCTACTGATTTTTATTTATTTATTTATTTATTTATTTTCATCCATGCATTCATTTATTTCCACAATATTTCCATAATCCGTTCTGTTTGGGTAATGCGTACTTTTTAAAATCGGTACTGTATACATTGTCTTTGTATTTAGTCTCACTTTACACTAGTCTCGTTCTGCATATCCAGTTCATCTTATCAAATAGCCAGCCATAAGCACTGGTTTAAAGCGGAATTTTAACCTCAATGTAGTACTATACCAAATACGACTGTTTTGCACTGCAATTGAAGTCGAATTCACATATTTAACTAAAATTCGTCCTCCAGATTGCCACAGCTACGCGAGAGCCGCTGGTCAAGTCGACCAATGAGAATTTTGGATGTCAATTTCAGCCAATCAGAGGCAAGCGACGGCGCCACGCCCATGACTAACGGAAGAAGCGATCGTGAGAGCTATCAGAAGGAGGGTAACAGGGAGATAATCCTTCGCTGTCAGTGATCAGAGTGAGATTTTTTTGTGCTCGTACTTCACTCAGCTACGTGTATGGGCAGGTCTGTATATACAAGTCATATTGGTATCAGGTTTCTGTAATAGAGGCTGAAACATGACAATAAACCCGTTACAAATCGACATTTTAAAACGTTGCTACCCTTCTCCGCAGCTAACTTTATTACAACCTTGACTAGTGACACCTTGTCTGTACCGCCATGTTAACTTGGTTATTAGTCAAGTGTCAGTACGGATGCAGAGGCGTGCGTGCACAAATATCCCCTAAAGAGAAGCCAGGTAAGCGATAAATTAAACAGTTAAACATTTAAAATGCAACATACTTACCGTGCTGATAAATAAGACTATTTGCAGCTGGTTTAATACCTCACTGTTGGAAAGGGTCATTCTCAAGTTTAGGATCCCCTTTACTCGGCTAACCGAATAAAGCAATGACTGGTGGCCATTCACATCTGTACAGTCAATGCACCATAAAATACATTCCATACCGAAACTGCAAATTTCCATACCTTGCTCGAATGGGTAAAACGCCCATGTAGGGAGAATAAGCCCCGAGGCTGGAGACAAACTTGCTGGATTTCAACAAAGCCATCGCGTGTGACAGAAGTCAGGAGACTGAAGGGTAGGTAGCTAACATAGGTCAGACTATCATTGGAAAGACGAGGAGACTCACGTACTTCGTAAAGAGGGTCTTTGCTGTTGCGGAAATGGGCTTAAAAGACGAGAATATTTGCACAGCGCCACCAAGCTGGACTCCACGGGATAAGCAACGGCCCCCATGTAGACCTACTTGGTATTAAACTTTACAATTGCCTACGCTTTGATACATTAAATGATGCACACATCATCATTTTAGGTTAATAGATAAATCGTGTCATGCTACACATGACGTGAAGTCTACACAGACACACACACGAATGCACCCACGCACACAAACACACACACGGCGAATGACAAGAAGAACCCATCATGCGTTCATCCGTTTTTCAATATGAAACCAAAACAAAAAGAAAAGAAAAACCATTCGTGTTTTCAGTTTTTGTTTCCAAAACCAAAACGACAAAACAGATAATGGCTCGTTTTCCGATTTCCCATTTTGTGCTCAAATCAAAAATGGAACAAACGGATAACGAGCGCTCATGTCCGATTTTGTTTTTTTCATTTGATAAAAACGCTGTGATCCGGAGGAAATGACTGTACTGTAATGAAAACTGGAAACTTGCAAAAAAGGTCGCATTTAATCAAAATGGAGAGGTTTGTGTTGTTCCAGGGCAAACAGAATCACTCTTGGCACTCTGAAATAGCTGATAAGCCACAAATCATCACTGGGAAAATAATCATTGTGATCTCTAAACACTCCCTCCCTTCATATTTGGCCTTAAACAAAGCTAAATACTGCATGATACAATGATGCTGCATGTGGGATATTTAGACAGGGGTCTTTTTATACTGTACCTGTTATACGTGGGGGCACACGTGTTGTGGCCTACATTGGCTTGTCCGTACGCACACCTCTAACCTTGTACAAACATCTTAGTGTATATATAACATCATTCATTTAAAAACGAATCAATCAATCTCTGCCTCTTGTACAACCAGGCCCAGTGAATAACTCAAGTAAACCTGTACAATCGTCTCAATGATGAATGACAACACACAACTCCAATGTTGTAAGCATGGAGCCTTCGATTGAGAACGTACAGTGCCCTCTACTGGATTCCGTCGAAACAGTATCACCTATTTAAGGCGGCGTGGATCCTGCGAATGACAAGCTGCCGAATAAGCAGCTAACTTCAACCTCGTCAGCGAATGTCTGTGATTATGGGTGATTAATTACCTTTAAACGATTCGTTTTTTTCTCTTGTTGTATCTTGATAATTGATGACTCCCGCCAACTAACCCTTAATACTGGGATTGCACCCTGCTTTATAAAAATAAGCATAGCAAGCAACAATACACCCAGAACGCCTTTTTTCATCTGTGACATTTCTGCTAGGTATCTTGCAAAACGCAGAACTTACCAATAAGGCAGAAATACCGTAATATTATCACTGCCTATTTAAGATAAAAAACACATAATCAAAAAAGACTCAAGAAACGTTAAAAATTGAATATTTGAACACGTAATATAGATTATTAAAGGATTGACAATTCCAGTAAAGCTTACTTTTGGTTCGATACTGCCCAGTTTCATCAATGAACGAATTTATTAAAAATTCCGAACTATTACTCACGTCATTTTTTTCTGTAGATGGCGCTGTTACTCTTTGCGTTAAGTGGTTGAACGCGTGCACCTTCAAATTCGCGTTTGTGGCCTGTGGCTGTTTTGCGCATATATGTGTCGCTAATAGGTTGTGTGTTGTGAAACGCAATGGCTGTCCTAATAAATGTGCTAGCAGAGCAGCTGTTAGTCTAAAACTATATGCGGCACAATTCACAATTAATACGCTAAATTCGAAGCTTAGAAAATTAAGAGGTTAGGCCCTTGTCGTGCTGCATGACCTTACTTATTCACACACATTTGTGCATGCATGCGAGACAATTATAAATGTTTTAGAGAGGCCTACATCGTAGTGTGTTGGATTGTGTGCATTACGCTTTGATGAATCTGCTACTCCTGGTAAAGCTAAGATGACGGGGATATTAAAGGCATCGTCGCTAATAGATGAGAGTGATAGCAAGTTACTGCATAGGCTGCAAGTTTCCTGCTGGCCACGTAAGAAGGAGGGTGATTAAATAAAGAGCCAAAGATTAATGTCGGCTGACATTTTAATACTGTAACGTAAAGGTGTTTCCCAGGGCTTCCGTAAAACATTCAGCGAATACAAGACTCAAATCTATGCGGCCTATGGTTCTGAGTGTGCTTGTGACTTTAAATCTGCACATTTGTCAGGACGTGTTTTGTTATTTTTCATGTTTGTGTGCCTAAATGTATGTTCCCAAAGCGTGGGCCGTAGTCAGAGTTTGAAATACAGTGAGGTCCAAGACCCGAGGTGGGTCTTGTCAATCACATTACTGATACTGTCCCCTTCATAAGCTCTTTATTTTTTTAAATTAATTAGTTATGTGAAATGTTTGTTAGCCTAATTTTTTATTCAGGTGAATATTTAGCTCCAAATTTTACTTCTAGCTTTTAAAAAATGACCAAGGTCCAGACCTCGGTGACCTCATAGCCGTCTATGGCCCTGTGCACAATATGATAAACACCTGTTATTTTGGCTTTGTGGGGACATTTTTACGGAACTCAATTTTATAAGAATCTGGGAATTAAATTTAAAAATAAATAAAAATGACAAAAGTCTTGTATTATGTTTGGTTATGTTATGGTTAAGGTTAGGACTGGGTAGGGGTTAAGATTGTCATAGTTGAGATTAGGATTTTCCCCATAGAAATGAGTGGAGAGCCCACAAAAAAGATATAGATATATTATCTGAGAATGTGTGTCTGTGTGTGTGCGTGTTTGCGTGCCTGTGTGTGTGTGTGTGTGTGTGTTTGCATGCGTGTGTGCACACAGTATCACATATCACTGTATGTCTGCATGTTTGCTTTGGTGTCTATATGTAAGTGTTCATGTGTTATTGTAAATTAGCCTGTGGGTTCAGCCACTGATTAACACTTAGATGACACGGGCATTGCTCTTGTTGGCAACGAAAGCACGAGCAGACAGGAAATATCCTACTTCAATAACAGTACAGCAGGGTGATAGCACGGGCTCCAACAGAGACAAATTCCAATACCTCGTTTAATTTCTCCATTTCTCTCACTCAGATAATAAATAAGCTGCATCCGCTGAGACTGCGCAGTGAACACAATCACACTGGGGGAACGAGTGGATGGACCCACATATAACACTTCCTTGGTTTTTAGAAGAGAAAAAAAACTTAAGAACCTTCTGTTGTGTTGCTGGAGCTGAAGTCTGTTCTGGCACCGATCAGCGAATCTGACATTTCTGAAACCAAAACACAGCGTTAGCCATGAAAACCCAACGATGCCGTAAGTTCTAACACCAAACATTCTAAAACCACGATATGATACTAACTCAGAAGCAAAACCTCGTGTGGCGTAATTTTTTTCTTCCTTTTTAGTATTTAGTTGCCCTCTGAGGCTAATTCCATTTGCAGGAGCTTTAATATGAAGTATGATAGAAAAGAAGATGTACTCCTTGGAGCAAAGCAAATGGCTGTGTATTACTGATTTGACCTTTTTTCGCTGGGTTGCTCTTACTCCTCAGTACCTAAACAAAACTGATTCTGATTGTAATTTAATCATTCACCATACTGCCTTGTCTCATGTCATGTCTTTTTGTGGGAACACCGCAATAGAAATGGTTCCAGAATCTTCTACGTTAAGCTGGCCGGGTTCCCCAAAGCAGATGCCCGTGACTGTAGCCCCGCAGTCTGTGGATAATGGGCACAGTCTGTTGGAGAGAATATGTCATCTTCCTCTCAGGGTTAATGGAGGATGGAGGAAAGGGAGAGAGCATGGTTTGCAGAACAGGAGTAAAGAGGAGCGAAGACGCAAAGATTTGTATTTTTTGAAAAGGATTGACAACAAACACGACAGCATTCAATCCTGCTCTTTACTGTCATACAGTGGGAGTGCAGATTAGTGTCTGGGATGAAACGCTGAAGAGCTTGGCATCCTGTAACTCCCTGTGGATTTGCTCCCATCTGCTTCTCTGTAAACTCCCTGTCAGTCATACTTAATCAAACTCCGCAAAACTCACTCTGCTTCATTTTTACAGCTATAGGGAAAAGTTGTGCTGTTGCTTCAAACGTGAACACGGCATGAATAGTGACACAGGGTGCAGACTTGGGGGTCACTGCTGGGAAATTTCAGCTGATGTTTATTTGAATTATGTGTTTTGACCGGATAGTTATTGTAAAAATACCATTGTAGTACTTATCATTTATCATTATGCTTATCAAATGAAGCCATTGCAGATATATGGCTTAGAGTTACATAATGTTTTCCAGTCACAATGCCTAGTGACCTTATATTGGATAAGCAGATATGGAAAATGAATGGACTGGTGGAGATGTCAGTCATTGTGGATTTGTGTGTGTGTGTGTGATTTTCTAATTAAAACCCATCACACAAAGTACCCCCTCATCCTGTGTCAAAATCAAAATTAGGAACTGTTTTATTTCCCTTCCAAGTGGTAGTAAAAATTAAGTGTATGTGTTTTATTATCCACAATATATTTCTGATTTCTGCAAATGTCTGTTGGCAGCTTTGTCAATATGAGTAAGATACTAGTTCAACTAAATAAATATGTCTAAGTGAGTTTTCACTGTACGAAATACATTCTGTTTTAAACCGCAGCCCTTTCAGTAAAACTGCTGATGATTAATTGATAAGTACTTCCTTCAAAAATCTGTGGTAAATTATTAAGACTGCCTTTAAAAGCATCTGCGTGCAAAGACTGACTTACATACTGTATGTTTGAGGTGCAAAGCGTTTGTAGATCACAACCATCATTTCTAAAACAGGTATCTTCCACGGGGAATACCGTTGGAGTCTTCCAGAACAGCTTTAGGGAGCCCAGAACAGTGTTTCCTGCTCGATACCGGTGTAGGTTTTTTGTATTATCTGGAAGTATCAAATGTAGGGCATCCAGCTTTCATCCTGCCTGCTTTTTCCTTCTTCTATTTGAATCTGGATCAAGTGCTCATGTAATATGTTCGTTTTTGGGGTTGGCGCGGCTCAACCGGTTAGGACACGTATGATCGCTGGGACTGTCTAACCATGCTTTCTCAGTAATATTTACTTCGTATTAAAGTGTGTGCTGAATAAAAATGTGTACATCAACAAGGTAAAGAGCACAAATGTTGCCAGCCCCTCATATAAAAATATGAATTTGATTATTAGGGCTATTTAGTGTTTCCCTATGCTCTCAGTCACTCTTGACCATTTGCAGAAAATCACAGGGAAGTCATGAAAATGGACAATCATCGATTTTGGGGCTGTGTTTAAACCCTACGACGTGGAAGCTGCGAGCTCACCTTGCCAGACTGAAGCTTACAGCAGCATTTAAAGGAGAAGGCAGCCTGTGTAACTGGGATGTACCTCTCCTCAACTGGGAGAAATGTCCTAAAATCTGTGTAGTGATAAGGTTATTTGTATTTGAATATTGTTTACTTAGCTTAAGTCTGAATACCCAAGTATTTATTAATTTGTTTTTTTTTTTAACATTTTTGCAGTAATTTTGTTCACTTTTAAGGTTAATTCCTAATTAATATGGATGAATAAGCAACACAAGTATTTACATTTAAATGAGAGAATAATAAAGATTATAAACACGTCTACTAGGGAGTTTCTCAGAAATATAAAAACCATGAAAAATAAAGGAAACGACCAGATTCTGTGATCCATTTATTTTCGACTCAAATGCATTCCAGTAAAACAGAACTAGCCAGAACCTTAAAACCAAATGGGGTACCGTAGACACAAGGGTAAGGAACTTGATGCTAGACTAAAACAGGTTGAGAGGATATCAATCAAAATATAAATTTCACTAAGTGTCTAAACATCATGATATGCTCACATCATTCATATAATTTTCATAATCGTGTTAATGTTACCATAAATTACCATCATAAATAAGGTATATTCATCTATTTTCAGGTAAGCTGTTTAAAGTTTAAAAAACCAAATTAAAAAGCTGCAAAATAACTGTATTTCAGAGAGCCGAGTGAGCGGGGTCCGAGAGGGGGCAGGGTGGAGCCTGACAGAGGGTCAGGGAGTGCACCTCAGTGCACATTCATCAGGACATGATGGAAGCACGACTCCAGCACATGCAAATGGCAGCAGAGCTAAGCAATAAGGGCTGCTGAGATCCTGGGGCTCAGGGGGGTGAACGTGGCCCTTCAGGGGGCTCAGAACATGGGGACCTGGCACAGCACGATCTCCAGCTCGGCCCGGTACAGCTTGCCTCCGTCCGACAGGGCCATGATGCTCTTCTTGTAGCCCACCAGGTCCCGGATGTCCATCTCCTGAGGCATCATGGGAAATTTAAGAGAGAAAAAAAAAAACACACTGAGTGGCAGTGATCTCTGGGCCCTCGTGCACCAAGTGCATGAAGATTAGTTCAGATTGCGCTGCACTCCGCACATGGACGCCAATGCTCACCGTGCAGCAGGTGCTTTTGCTATATGAACCTTCCATAGATTCCATTATTTTGTCAGTAACAGGCTGTTTTTCAAAACTACCAACCCATATGATAAATGTACTGGTTTATGCAGTTTGGATATTCACTGATTCAATTAAAGAAACCAGTGTCGGTGTAATGTGTACAACTTGGTGTCTGGTATATTGTAGAACCCGTGTAACAAAAGTAGAAAGTTCAGGTCCAGAAAGTACAAATTCAGACTAAGCATTTGTCTCAACCAACCAGCTGAGTATAAAGAGTTACAGCCACAGAGTACTCAACTGGCTGATAGAAAGAAAATCTTGATCTAGATTTGTAGTTTCTGAACGTGAACTTTACTCCTCTGCAAGGCAGCGTCAGAATTGGTTATTGAGTTAGTAGGGTCCATTGCAGGAATTCAAAGCTGAATGCTGATCGTCCATCTTCAGCTCCATATTTGTGTTAACCTGCAAACACAGGCTGTTGCTGTGAGGACCTGAAGGTTCACTCACCTGTCTGTTCTTCTCACAGAGATCTTTGAGCAAAGCATCCAGCTCATGCTCGTCGATGTAGCCATTTCCATCCTTGTAAAAATAAATAAGAAGAATCAAAGCATATATAAGTATATGTATGTATATATATGTATATAAGTAAAGACTGGCTGGAAATATTGTCACTGTTTCTTTGTTGGACTGACAGTTAAAGAGAGTAAATAGAGCCTGTCCTCACATTTTTAATCACCTTAGAGGCGATTCATGGTAGGATGCAGTTCACTTATACTCATTTTGCACCCCTCTACTAAGAAAACTTACTGGATAGTAGCTCTCCAGGACCGGAGTTGGTGACCCCTAATCTAGTCTTGCATGGCTAACAATTTAAATTTTATTTATGTGGCCCTGACATTTTCAATTGAGTCGAAATGAGTTTTTCAGGTTTTTGAGCATGAAGTCACATGGTCACTATTTTGCAGTCTTATTTCCCTTGGTTGGGAAATGTCAGCTGACAGAAAGGTTGGGAGCTCTTTGTTGAGAAGGGACTTTGGCTACAGTCTTGTGTAAATTGCGTCTTCAGCCATTCACATTCCAGCTGCCCCAGCTACTCGGCCCCGTTAAATTTTCACAAGAAAATCAAAATTTCATTGAGATGAATTTGGGTGGAAGAACATTTTTTGCATTAATTCGCATTTTTACATTTACTTGCTGTTCTGGGATTGAAGAAAATTCTTTAAGATCGCTTCAGCTTTCACCTTTGGATGACAGGAGCGCTCCACTTAAAATCCATATGTTAATACAAGAACAAAAGCAGATGTGGAATGTTAATGGAAAAACTTTTGCCTGAAATTGTCTCTCAGAAATGAAGCCTGACTTCTGAACGTAATCATCTTATTTCAGTTTTTAATCTTCATTTATCATAAATGTCAGCAAAACAGCTAATTAGCATGGTGGGAAGTCTTACTTTTAGCAAGTGTTCATTCTGAGCACTCAGGTCTTAAATAAAATGCTCATTAAAATTATTTAATGATTCTGGAAGGTCCTGGCTACTTTTGTAAGGTCCTGCTATGCAGGCAAATTATTTTATGTACAAATTCTTGGCCCATTTGGGTTTGGAATTCACTCTGATGGCTCATTGAAGTATCAGTCTACCTTCATTTAAAGCAGGCTACATTTTAATCATAAAAGTCTTACTACAGGTGCAAAGTTCAGAAGAGCTAATGGGGTTTTTCATCAAATGTTTAATCCAACAGCATGTGAACCAACTATATCACAAACTTCCTCAATTTAACTTAAGGCAGTGTTTCCCAATCCGGTCCTTGGGGGCCCACAGACAGTCCATGTTTTTGCTCCAAGAGCTGGTAGGGAGCAAAAACATAAGACTGTCTATGGGCCCCCAAGGATCAAATTGGAAAACACTTGTTTTAAGGAGCACAAATCTTTAGTCAAGTAATGTCCCATTTGATCCTCAAGGGGTCAAATATTGATTTAAGGATTAATTTATTTCATATTGCAAAGATGTAATCTCTGGCATGTAGATTGCAGTGAGGCATTTACAGGGGATTACTGAACATACGCTGAACAATCCATTAGGATTATTTGTCTTCTAGGGCGGGTTGGATGGATGGATAGAAACATCTATACGGTTGGGTGCAGACACGGAAACCTTGGCAGATTCAGGGGCCAGCACTGAAAGGGGCAATTGTGGATATTAAACTACATGTAAAATTGAGCAGGGAAGAGGGCAAGGTAACGCTGTTTTCAGAGGGCCCAGTATTTGTAGGTGAACCAATGGTTGGATCACTGTAAACTGGCCCCTGATCTCAGCATCCCCCGTGGACCAAAGTGCGGTGATGTTTACCTTGTCGTAGAACGTGAAGATGGCGTTGAACTGCTCAGAGGTCAGCTTGAGGCCCTGTAGGAAGTCCGGTGTGCACATTTCAGATTTCGTATTGTCACTAAGGACATTTTTATAAGGAGGCAAAGTATTTAAAAGTGCTTGTTACTGCTGCCTAGATTGATTCACTCTTTTATCGTGAAGAACAACTCTATTAAAAGCGAGATGATGAGAATGGGGAAAAAATGAGGCATTTACTTTGGTCCAGATGAAGAAATATGTTTTCTGAGACTAGTATTGTCAAGAGTCATTAAGCAATTGCTGAGTAGTAGATCTGTATGGGGGAGCAGATGTGGAGGCCATGAAAGATGCTCAAGAAGGAGTCCAGTCAGAAGGGTAATTTGATCTGTTTTCATAACTGACTGAATCTGCGACTCACTCCAAACACCATATAATATCTCAAACCCAGCTTACAGTACATCTCAAACCAACAAGAGGTTTTTGGCTAATGGTATCTGTCATAGGCAAATCTTATCTTATATCTTATCTTATCGCGCGTGAATTTGTTCTGTGGCACTCAGTGATTGTTCACTCTGCCGTGGTGGTATGAAGGGCTCGCCTGATCTCAAAGCGGCTCTTCTCGGTGTCACCCATGGGACACCAAGGGTGTTTGAAGGGAAGCTGAAACGCATGTGTGGGAAAACTGCCGCTACCGGCCACAGGGGACCTGGTGCTGGGCGTCCCCGATATGGGGCCCTGCATTGGCAAGGGTGCCGGGAGCGTGTTGCCTTCCAGTGCTACGGGGTGTCCACACATCCAATGTAGGTTACCCTGTGCCTGTGCCTGTGTCTGTGTCTGTGCCTGTGCCTGTGCCTGTGCCTGTGTCTGCACTATTCCCCTGGGCTGGGAGATCCTCCCCGCCACAAACTGCATGGTTTTGAAATTCTAAAGTGGTTTTGTGTTATGAAGATTCCCCACATTTATTGCCAGTGATGTCAGTTTTATTCTGACAGGTCCGACAGATGAATGCGTGAGCGTGTTTGTTGTTGTCAGAGTGACGACGCTGGGACACAGTAGCCATGCCAGAGGTGCCCTCACCTGGAATTTGAGCAGGAAATTTTCCTGGACAGGCAGCAGCCTTAAACGACAAGAAATGAGTTTTATCGCCCCAATGCTGCAATGCTGACGCTGGTTCGCACGCAAGGCTCGAAAGTCAGCCTACTTTCCCATCATGCCTCAGCCAAACGGAGCCCCCCACCCACCTGGCCATTTCTGAGAGGCCTAGCTTTCCATCTCCGTTCAGGTCAAACATCCTCAGCTGCGGGTGCAAAAGAACAGGAGAGGATTAGTGAAAAAGACCTTCATAAGAGCTGGCCTGAAGGCGTAACACAAAAAGAAGAGTTTCTTCCATTTTGCTTTTTTAATTAAATCTGGCTGAGAAATATATGAGATGGAAATTCCTCAGTGCAGCTGTGCTGGCCTCCTCAAAGCAATACAATCATGATGGTCTATTCTACGCCTCAGAGATATACTAGAGAGCTGCCATTCGAGTCTGATAAACCATCACGTTTAAGCTTCGTTGAATGGAAAAGCTTTGTTTTGCATGATTGAATCTTGACGTTCCGCTAATTGGACTCACTAAGGCTCTAATCAGGCCACTTCTTACTTGTTCACCCCATATTCTTGCAGAAGAAGCAGAAGATACTGCAGGGGGTACTTACTATCGTCTGCGTGTACTCAGCCAACTTCTGGTCGTCATAGTGTCTGTTGGCCTTCTTCAGAAGGTCTGAGAGGAATCCCTGTGGAAGGAAGAGCAGGAGCCAATGAACATCACTGGCTGCTTGAGCACTGTCACTGGCTGGACAGAGAAGATTGCATCTCAAAAAGTTCTGCAGGGTAGAACTCAATATCACTCGCAAGCAGTGGCAGTGTATCACATTCCGCTTGGTTAAGGATCCTTCAAGTCAGAACAAAAGTAAACCTTCTTAATCCTTACCTTGAGTTCATTGGCTTCAATGTATCCACTGCGATCAGTGTCATACCTTCGCCATGCCTGCATATAAAACATATGTAGGTTTTCTGCGGTAGCTACAGTGAAGATGTCATACACACACAGCCATATAGACGTCTTCAGAGCAGATCGTCACATCCACACTAACATTGCTCCAAGTTCGCGGACAGGACGCTACCAGCGCAGACAGGACAGTACCAGTGCAGACAGGACGCTACCAGCGCAGACAGGACAGTACCAGTGCAGACAGGACAGTACCAGCGCAGACAGGATGGTACCAGTGCAGACAGGACGGTAAACACTTTGATGCAGGGTAACATACCACCACACACACTGGCACATACATGTTGGTGTAACCATCTAAATGGGGACCTTCCCATTCTATGGGACAAACCCTAATCCCAATCACAACAGCCTTAACCCCAACTCAGTCCTAACCTTAACCAACCTTAACCTAACCTTAAAAACAAGTAACTAAACAAAATACAAGACTTGGCATTTTTAGATTTTTTTTTGCAGTCACAGATTTTTACAAAATTGAGGTTATCCAAATGGATATATCCAACTATATATATATGATTCTATAAACACTTCCATGCAGAAACCATAAACCTTTTAATATGTAATTTGGCACAAAAGATGTGCTATTAAGGGAAACATCCAAACATCCTGATAAAGGAAACGGGAACATTATTATAGAACTGAGATAACATTCTCTTTGCAACATCTTCCAACATTGCTGTTAAAATCCAGACTTCAGGAGACTTCTGCCGCTAGCTCAGTGGTGTGAAGGAGCTGCTGTTGGTGGACAAGGCCCACAGACAACTGTGAGGAACACCAGATGTCGACAAGATCATGGAAATGAAAGTGTTCTGCGAGGCACTGTCGCAGCCTCCTGTCAGTGTTTGGCATCAGTCACCATCACCGAACGTCCTTCTCGCACCAACTTTCATTTCTATCGATTCACGGATTGCATGCCGCGGGAAGAGAAATGCATTTTAATTTATATTTTAATCTTGCAGCTGTCCTGTTCCTTGCAAGTGCTCTTATCAAAGATAGATGCCTCATGCTTTGCAGGTCTGTGGAGAATTACCACAGCCCATCCATAATATATGATGTCCTCAGAATAGAACCTCCACTTTCTCATCCTCTCGTCTGAGAGCCTCGACGTGACACCAGGTTTAAAAAGTTCCCCCTCTTTGTCTCATTTCACTTTTTTGAGCCCACCTTCGTAATTCCTCATTTGGGAAAGTGAACATAGTCTTACACCAGTTATAGCCAGACACTGCAAATCTTTAATGCAGCAGGGCGATTACTCTGGGGGGGGGGGGGGCGTTGCACCTCCCCGCG
>JABFEB020000008.1:20140280-20158653 GCA_019775895.2 Stomatorhinus ivindoensis
GGGGGTAAGGTTGGCTCACCTGGGTGACGCTGTAGCCCTCATAGAAATGAAAGCGGCCCTTCATGCAAATGCACTGCTTCCCATTCAGCTCCCCGAAGACCAGCTGGCCGGCGTGACCCTGCACTGCAGAGGGACGGGACAATGAAGAGAGGATCAGGATGGGGGGGGACTGGAGGAAGAGACCAGCAAAGCCAACAGAAGCAGAGTCAGCGAAGCCAGCAGCCAATCCTTTGGATTTTAAGCTCCTCAGAAGGGTTCTAATTGTTCACTTGCATTTTTAGATTCCTCTCACTAATAATATAGCATCACTGTCCGGATCCCTGTTTCCCTGCTTGGCCCAGCTGGTGTTGCTGCCAATCCCATTTTTTGTTCCCCTAGTCTTGCATGTTACAGGTCCCAGTGTGTTCCCCTCTTCCCCTGCTCTTCCCCTGCTCTTCCCCTGCTCTTCCCCTGCTCTTCCCCTGCTCTTCCCCTGCTCTTCCCCTGCTCCCCAGGCTGCCATGTGGCTGTGTGAGCTCAGTGTCTTTAAAGCTCTGGCTGTGTGAGCCAGCAACCCTACTGTCTTGCGTTTGAGGCTCGTTTTCTTCAATTTTTTATTTTTTTCTCTGTCACCTTGGTTAATTGTTATTGTGTTTTGGTTTAGATATTTGTTTTTGTGTCGTTGGTTCAAGTTTATCCTGCCTGTGTCTTGTTAAGTTATTAGGAGTGCTTCACAAAGCAAGATTTCTCAGTCAGCTGGGTTAATTTAAGCTAGAAGTCATGATTGTCCAATATAAATGGTACTTACCTAGACTTGCTCGATCTAGCGTAAGTTAACCCAGCTGGAAAATTTTGCTTCCAGGTAGTATTTCATAAAGCACAATTTCTGTTAGCTGTGCAACTTCAGCCAAACGTAAAATCTGCCCAATTGGGGCAGAGGTAAGTCACATTCCTACTGGACAATCCTTACGCTTGACTTAAGTTATCTGACTAATGAAAAAATCCATCTTTGGGCAACACCCCCTTAATGTTCTGTTTACCTGTGTTCCCAATATCTCCTAGTGTTGTTACTTACCCTCACCTGTGTCCTGTTCTGTAGTCTTCAGTGTAAAGTTCATTGGTTATGACCCACACCTGTCCTTTGTCTAACCCTAGTCTCATGTGTTTTTAAGTGCCTGCCTGTATTCTGTTCCTCATTTGGTCCTGGTGTTTGCTCTTATATTGCTCCCTACTTTGTTGTAGTAGTCTACCTGCTTTGTCTTCTATCCCTCATGGTCTTTATATTCTATTTACTTGTGGAGTACTGCTTTTTTGTCCAATGCACCCCATTTGCCTGAGAGCCGCTTTCACAAGAGGAGTCCATATTGAACACCTTCTTAGAGCACATAAAAGCAGCTCATTTTTTGGCTTTGAGATGCAACTTTATTAACATCACAACTGTAACTATCTTAAAGGCAACAGGGCTGTCTTACCAGCCTGTGCATGAATCCTTGCAGAAACAGTCTGAACCATCTGAGGGTCAATGAAGACCATGAACTCTGCTGCTGGCTCTCTGGATCTGTTTATTAAACTCCTTAATGAAGAGTCATGGCTCGGACATTGAGTAGTAACTTCAAGCCCACAGCCTAGGACAGTAGCTGAGGCTTGTTAATTTGCTGCTAACTCCTTTAGCAACAGGCTTCTTGTTTGATTAGTTTGATTCATTACTGGGTGGACCTGCCCTTGAGGCCAAGTCTCCATGGAATCATCTGCCGTCATTTCATTTGGCGACGTGTTATAAATATACTGTGGACCCTGATGCACCCCACACCTTAAATGACTCTATTGATTTTGTGATTGTTTAATGTCGCATTTCGCAAATGAATGGAAAGGCATCATGAGCCTTGTTTATTCAATAATGTAAGCAAAGGAAGAGAGGCCTCGGAGCCCCCCCCCCCAGCATGGGCAGGGCCACAGATGCCGCTGGGATTCCAGCACTCACCAGTGCTCCTGGGGAAATTGGGAATCTCCTCATAGGGGAAAGTCTTCTTCTTCTCCAGAAGGTCAGCCAAGCCGCCCAGGCCTGACCCACAAATGATGGCAACAGTGGGGCGCCGCTCAATGCGAGTCAAGAGCCAGTTTGCGGTCTCCGTGTAGTCGTCATATGTGTAGCTGAGGGTGACAGGAATGGAGAAGCCAATCAGGCGGTGTCACACACAACAGTGACCTCGGTCAGGCAATTATGCACTCTCAGTACTGCTCCAGTAGGGGGTGCTGTGTGACTCAGCAGGTTTGGATGCTGTGCACATGATCAGAGGGTCACTGATCTGAATCCCAATGCTGGACCTGAATCCAGGGGGCTGAACACTAGGTGACCCTGTGCTGTGACCCCCAAGCTTACTCTCACCTGTCTGTGTGTCTCTTGGAAAGCAAGATGGGACAGACAAAGAGGGAATTTCCCCATGGAGGTTAATGCAAAATATCACTATTCAATTTCCATTCATACAATGTGTGTGTGCGTGTGTGTGTGTGTGTGTGTGTATGATTGCATATATGCGTGAATGAGTTTATGTGTATGCAATTGTGCATTATCATAACGCTGATTTATATGGCTAAGATAGGTTTTACATGTATACTAATAGATATACATATAAATATATATTGCATATAATTAAAGTAATTCATTTAAATATTGTCAAGAAATTGTGGTAATTTCGCACTGTAACGGATATTAACTTGACGAAAGTTTGATTTAATTTTGGTAATTGTGGCAAATGGTTCAGTTGAGCGCAGCACAGTCAAGCAATTGGTTGTGATCAGCTTGCGGCGACCACACTAGTTAGACGGGGGTGTGTAGAGCAAAGACAACAGTAACGCAAGCACAGGTGTGCTTTGCGCAGATTTCCTTGACATCTATAGGGTAATTGGATTAGGGTTAAATCTGCCCTGGCTACGCAACACTTATGTGGCTGTCAACACAGAATAATGATCTCCAACATTTAAAATGACATTTAATTAATGTTTTAAAAATACATTTTAAACAACATATGATTAATTCAATATGTGGTGTTGTACGTCAGCTCAGTGACTAATTCTTGGGATTGCCTTCTGCTACAGACAACACCATTTTTTTAGATAACTATAAAATTCATTTCAGAAAAATGACAAAGGTCGCCTATTCTTCTGAGTCATCTGCAGAGCACCAACAAACCAAAACTCAAGTAATAAAGTTTTCATCTGTGAAGGAGTCTTTGAATGGATAACCTGAGATTGCTTTGCAGGAGGGGTGATGTTATGCCAGTTTTAATCTTCTTGGATACACAGGAATTGAGTAAATAATTCTTGACTGAATGCATTGGGCGACGGCAACAGTTTTATCACTCGATCTTAGCAGTGTTTCATAGCTACTGTATGTTTCCCGTTTGCGAACAGATCAGCGTCAGTACTGTACTCTGATCACGCAACATCATGTGACCGAGTTAAACTGAAACAGAGCTCTGTCGCTACCTGGGAAAGCTGTCCTGTCCTTTCCTGCAGATAGATAAAAACCCCTAACGATGGTTAATGGGGACAGGTGCACCCACTGTCCAGGGTGCTGTCGGTAATTCCCTGGTTGGAAACAACACCGGTTTTTCAGAAAATTGATGCAATATTAGGCTATATAATATGTATAAATAATGCTTATACAAACGAATATTCCACTGACACTGTAGCTACACGATAAACTCCACGTTTATCCCAAAATACGACTATGTCCGGCGTTTTAAAAATGCGGATAACTCTGACCACTGACGCTTCTTTTAAAGATAGGCCTACATCACAAACGATTAAATATAGTCTAATTGTTTTACCTAAATAAAGTTACGCACTTAATGTAAGTAGCCTATATTTAATGCTTTTAATGCGTATCCACTGTTTGCAACCAGCATTGATGCACCTTTCCCAAAATTAACCGAATAAATACAAATGCATCCAATTTTATGAAAAAAAAATCTCGTAAATGTTAGCCTGTTTTAGTTAGGGTTATCTCCTTTTCTTTCACCGCAGCCTTTTATTATGAGTAATCATTTGTGTTGTGTAGTAAAGTTAGTTTAATGATAAATCGAACCCAGCAGAATATCGAATAAGGTGATGACCCCTTTTATACGGTAATATGCTTGACATCTTACCTGTGCTTCAAGGCAGACATGGCGACTGGTGCTAATGTCAGCTGGATCTTTGCGATTGCGCCACAGGTGTCACCGACTTGTAGGGTCCGTCCCTCGAACGATGGGGCAGTTTGATGAAGGGGGCGGAGTTGCTATCTATCCCTCTCTAATACAATTGAAATCCACTTATAAATTCTGCTCGTGGCCGCAACGTTATATATCAACGAGAATCTCAATAAGATGAATTCGCCTTGGTCATGAACAAGTAACACAACAGAAGAAGGCTTTTGTGCTGGAAGTGACTGCCGGTGGCTACCCATTGGGCAGTTTATATCAATCTGACGTCAAATTGACATCAAACATTGACGTCAAAAACATGCCAAAAACATAAATCAAACAAATTGACATCAAAACTTAATGTCAACATTGATATCAAAAAATCATATTGATGTCAAAAACTTGACGTATGTCCTATTCTAGACAACCAAAGTAATGACACAGCAGTAATAAATGTAAGCACTACTTTATTTAAAAAGATACAATTCCAAAATACAAATCTGAACTGGATTTTATCTTGTGAAGGGACTACAGTATGTGAACGTAACAATGTAAATCAAAAGCATGAAAAGGGCAATTAACAACATATATACTGTAGCTAGACGATGTAGATACACTACAAGTCAAATGGTTTTGAATAGTAAGATTTTTTATGTTTTTTAAAATAATTCTCTTCTGCTCACTAAGCCTGCATTTATTTAATCCAAGTACAGCAAACACAATAAAATGTTGAAATATTTGTACTATTTGAAATAGCTGTATCTCTTTGAATATATTTTAAAATGTAATTTATTTCTGTGATTTAAAAGCTGAATTTTTAGCATCATTACTCCAGTCTTAAGTGTCATATTATCCTTCAGAAATCATTCTAATTTTATGATTTGCTGCTCAAAAACATATTATTATTATTGTATTTATTATTATTAATATATATTTTTTATTTGTCTGTTGGAGTTAAGAAAAATAAAAAAAATAAAAAATGGAAAAAATAAAATTGATTTTATAGGGTTATACATTACGTCTTAGCCAATTAAGGAAATCTGAATAATTTTAAAATCTGAAGGGAAGCCTGTTTTTGTTCACCAGACATGAAATGTCAAAGTGAAAGATTTCACTGTGAAAAATTAGGCCTAATGTAAATTTTACAATAATTAATAATTGTTGTTGTAATACTGTAAATGCTGGTTTTACAATCATCGTAATAACAGCAAATGGCAATTCCATGCAAAAGTCAACCTTACCACGAAAAAATAACGTTTTTACCAAAGTTTTTTTCTATACTGCATGACAGCACAGATGTCAACATTTGGTGGTTCAAATACCCATGACCCAGGACTCTCATAAGGTTTTTAAAGCATTTTCAAAATGCAGGATAACCTCCTATTTTTACATAATTAACTACCAGAAGAAATTGGCATCCAAGCTGAAATTAAAATTATGCTATAAAGCATCTTGGTCAAATCTTGACTAATATTTGACGTCAAATTGACATCAAGGTGCCCGCTGGGTATACGGGAAGCGCCGTTGCCTTAACGCCGGTGCACGAGTGGGTTTACGGGCGCGCCTTCATGGGTTTGCGCGTTCCCGAGGCTTTAACCCCTAATCCGAAATTAGGCTTTTTGGCGTTTCGAAATTGCCCATAATCAATGAACGTGCGAATGTGTGCCATGCAATTGACAGGATGCCCCTTTTCATGTGCCTTTTGCTGCCTGGGTTAGGCTCGCAGCATAAGCGTTTGAAAGCTGTAAAATTATACAAATATCGGCCAGTGATTGTTCAGTCTTGAGGGAGATGATTCATTGTAATGAGAGACATAGCTTTGTCGATATTGTTGCACAAATGCATGCATATTAATGTTGATTAAATTGCTTCACCTTTTTGCATTGGTAATTTAATTTATATTCGTTTATTATTATTCGGAGTCCAAGCGGAGTAGCTGCCGGATCTCTATTGTATTTCTACTGATTGTTATTGCTATTATCATTGTTATTGTGCTGTTAATAAAACAGCCGGTAGGCCCACTATGAAAAGGTATTAATTCTACACGTTAGGTATAAGATCCATGTGTTTAACAAATGTGTTTGCATGTAAGCCTATGCGAAATGTTCATTCGGTGTCTGCGTCTGGTCATTGCATTCCATAGTAGTCTATAAGTAGTCAGAGAACAGCCCTCCCGGCAGTTATTAAACCAGTCTTTTGGGTCCGTTGTTGAGGTGATACAGGGTGGCTTATATGGTAAAATTACTGTGCGGTCACTCTAATATTATAAACAAACTAACAAAAATAAACGTATAGATAGATAGATAGATAGATAGATAGATAGATAGATAGATAGGGACATTTTGCACATGCTTATTACATTTCACCCATATATAGATAGATAGATAATGTTCTACAGTGCGAATACGCAGCTACTCACTGAACCTGCCAGTCTCACACATAGCGGGATCAAGATAAGAGATCGATAATAATGATTTCCCGGCGATGTGTGAGCAGGGCAAAACCCTTTGAGTGAGAGTGATAGAAGATTCTTTTGAAGAGCTTCATCGATCAGTTCAAACCACACCGCCAGTTCATATAGCTCATTGGAGATATTAGAGCATTTCCCACTGCAGGTGGAATGAACCTGTGAGTTTTCATAAGCCGTGTGATTTTCTTCAAACAGCGTCAATCTGCTATTTAAATGATGGCTGGCTGGTGAGGTGAAAACCACCCAGAACAGTCAAAATAAGTAAGAATTCTTAAAAATGTAAAGAACTACTATGAGGCATATGAATAATTGCAAATAAAGCAGTAATTTCAAGTCATTTCCCGCAGGCACTGAAGTTTCGATTGTCCTCAAAAAGAGCACTTTACTGGTGAGATAATATCTACGACTGCTACCGCAATCCAGCCTGCTCAATATTTCCCCTCATTTTTGCTTTGCTCATTATAATATACGGCAAAAGAAATCAGTATCCAGGCACAGATTTTACTTCCTGCTAACTGAACGTGAACGAACATTCACTTTGACCTCAACTGACTGGATCTGGTTAAAGATCCGTGTTGTTATTACCTCCATACTGGATGGCGTCCAGTTGGCCTGTATAAAGTTTAACAGAGTTTAGTGAACCGTATTCAGTTGTATTCTTATCTTGCTGAGCTTGTTTTGTGGGTGTGTGTGTGTGTGATGTATATATTACATTTTGGGGACCAGATGTCCTTACAATGTAATACAACATTTCTTTTGTCCCCACAAGGGGAAACTATATTATAAAAATCTCTGTCTGCAATTCAAAAACTAAAAATAAGCAACGTCTTGTGTCTTATTTGGTTACTTATGGTTAAGGTTAGGGCTGGACAGGTTGTCATATTGGGATTAGTGTTTTTCGCATAGACATTAATGGACAGTCCCCACAAGGCATGAACACAAACATGTGTGTCTGGTCATATATACATTGCATTGTGTTAAATTGATTAAGATTGTTATTTTGACCATTTGGGGACATTTCTTATACAAAAATCTGTGAATGCAATCAAAAAACTCAAAATGCCTAAAGTCTTGCAATTTTTATAGTGATGGTAGGTCTGTGTGGCGGTTGTCATAGTTGGGATTAAGGTTTCGGTCATGGAAATAAATGGAGAGTTCCCACAAAGATATACATACATAATCTCAATGTGTGTGTGGGTGAATTTGTATTTACCACATTGTGGAAACCAAATGTCCACAAAATGTTTAAAATCTGTTACTTTTTAGCTTGTGTCGACATTTTTCATGTCTCTGCAAAATAAACCTCATTTTTATAAAAATATGTGAATGCTGTAAAAAAACTAATAATGCCCAAAAAATTCAATATTGTTTGGTTACTTATGATTAAGGTTAAGACTAAGTAGGTTAAGGTTGTCAATGGATTAGGGTTATCTCCATAGAAAAATCAATGGAAAGTCATCACAATGATAGGAATGTATGAACTGTGTGTGTGTGTGTGTGTGTGTGTGCGTGTGTGTGTGTGTTTATGTCATTTCAATGTTCTTCTTCCTTCAGAGTGATCCTATACACACTTGCTGTTTTCATGGAAAGTCTGATATCACTTATAATGTTTGCATTTGGAGGGAGGAGAGTCTTCTGTCAAATTGTGGTGTTGCAATGTTAAAACAGATTACAGGTCCTAATAGTGTTACGCTTCACATTTTATGCTGCCTAAGGGATATTTTAACCATCTGATCAAGTAGTACATTTAAAATCTGATTACATCAACCAAGCAGTAAACCTTAAATATAATAAATGTCTCCCTGTGGGAAAGAAGGAATGACAGGGAAGGATGGGTGTGCCGTGTCATTCTGTCAATGCATGGCGCGCGTATCTGCACTCCTGTTTTTGACAGGAGATTGACAGGACAGTTGGAGCAGAATCCATGCAAGTCTGTCTGCCAGCATGGAACCAAGACTCTATAAAGGGAGGTCAGGCAACTGTGGAGTGTTTGGCCCGGTCATATTCTGGTTTGCTTGCACTCTGGGTTTCAGGGCAAGCAGAGACTTATCGATTCTGCCAGGGAGGTGGAATTCAGCGCGACCCATTTGTTGGCAGACATTGTCACTGATTTACAGGACCCTCCTTGAATTTTTTAATGTATGAGAGCTGGATGAATTTCTCATTCTTAGTATGCAAGAGCGTCTGTGTTTGTGTAAGACGTGGGTGTTCCAGTCTGACTTCAGAAGACACGTCCAGTGATATAGTGCATTCTGTTGATTCATTCCATCTTTCCCTTATTTTGTAATTCATCATAAATATTTCCCTGACCTATCGTCTCCTTAACACTTCTCACAAGTTTACTTTCTTCGTTTCTGTCTTTCTATCTTGAAATGAAACATATCTGACTGTTTTTCATTCAACCTTTGTTGTTTTGATGGCAGGTTTTCTGTCACTCAGCACCCCAAATAAAACCCTGTATTCAGGGGCTTGTATTACGAAGCTTGATTTCTTGCTTAGCCAGAGAACTTGTTCAATTTAAGCAATGGTGGGCAGGGCTCCACTAATCTTCTAACTGCTAATCAGCAAAGCTAAATTTTTGTAAGTGGATTAGCATTGCCACTAACTTCTAAAATCATTAGCGAGCCAATTAGCATCTGCTAAATTTTTTTCTGCTAGTTGTTAATCCACTAGCATATTTTAGCTAGTAAAGTAAATAAAGTGTAATGGTCAAAAACATTTGTAAATCCTAAAATCACTCATATTTTTCCAGTCTGTTGTGAGCATGTCTGCAACAGTCTAACTGTCACACTGTTTTCTGACTATGTATAAACAAAAGACATGATTGGTCAATGACTTGTTGTATCCATTTATACTGGGGTACCCTGAATTAAGCAGATAACAGGTGCCTTTATCACAAATTTGAATTACTTGCTTAGTTGCATAACTTGTCGGATTTTTGGTAACTCGGTTTTAATTGACTTTATGTTGGTTCACTAACATTTATCCAAGACTACTTTAAGTACACCAAGTTATCTGGCTAAGCAAGAAATCTTGCTTTGCCCCCTGGTTATTGTCGTTTATTTTATTTTCTGGGTACAGATTGGCAGAGTTATAGACCAATAAAGAGTTGAGACTGTCCTTTCTGGTGCTGGATAAACGGCACCATGTTTGTAGTCCCCAGTCGGCTTCACTGAGGGCAAAATGTCAACATGAGCCAGTCATGGAATAGGATTCCTTGGACAAAAACACTTATATCTCACAAACAGAATATCGGAATATCACTGAAAGAATATTTATACCCGAGACTCTACAGAATCCAATGATTAATATTCCCAGATAATCGGTCCAGCCCCGTGCAGGTGTCTCGGTATGTTTTAAAAGGTTCAGAACTCAAAATCAAACTAAAGTTAAATTCTTATAATAAAATAACGATTAGTTGTTAATGTTAGCTTCTGGTACATTTTTTTGTGGTTTATCGGTTTAGCATTATCTAATTAAACTTTTGAGTTAATGGATTAGTGGTTCAGAAGCCAGCTTTTGGGCTAGCTGTGCCCACCACCGCACTTACAGAATCCCACTTCAAATATACTTTATCTTCATTCACATACATTCAGCCCAGACTATCTTATCTGGCTATGTAAGAAATCCTGTACAGGCCGCAGGCCACATGGCTGTGTTTACATTACATTTTATTTGTTTGGCAGATGCTTTTATTCAAAGTAATATGCATTTACAAAAAACAAACAGGCATGGTGGCATAGTGGTTAGCAATCACCCCTCTGGGACCTGAGTTCAAGTCTCCTCCTGGGTTTCATGTGTGTAGAGTTGGCATGTTCTCCACCTTGTCATCGTGTCGTTCCCCCACAGTCCAAAAGCATAGCAAGGTCAATTTGAGCTGCCAAATGGCCCATCAGGTCTGCTCGAGTGAGTGAACGGTGTGTGAGTGTGTTGACATTCCATCCTGGGTCATTTCTTCTCTAGAATATGCTTCAGGCCCCCCTGCCCCCAACCCTCAACAGGACAAGTGGTTCCAGAAAATTGACAGATCGAGGTTCAGACAGAGGTTAAGGGTCTTGAAATGGGCAAGTGGTTATAGAAAAAAGATGGATGGATGGATGGCCGGTCAGACAGGGGTTAAGGGCCTTGCTCAGGGGACCAATGGCGACATCATTCTGCTGACCCTGGGATTCAAACCAGCAACCTTCTTATCACAGGTGCCACGGCACAACCCAGTGAACCACTTGCTGCCCCTTTACCTGTCTCCTATGCAGACCTCACAGTTTGCTCCCTGCATTACTTCTGTTTATCCTGACATTCGCTGCCAGAGCCATGTGTCAATATGGTGATATGGGCAAACAGTCAATATGGTGATATGGGCAAAACCACACATGGTTCACCATCTATCAAACCACCACAACTACATCCTCTCTGGAGAGCATGCGTGTGTGGAGCTCATGGCTGAGACTGAGGAGGTGTATCAGGCAGGAGAGAGCCCAGCCCTCCGTCACAGTGGGTGCCTGCAGCTCTGGGGGATGCCGTGGCAGGTACAGGCCGACATTCATCTTGGGTCGAAGGACACTTCAGTGCAATGCGAATTGATGTGGTGACACAGACTAAGCATTCAGGCACCCACTCACAATTCTTTATCCCCCTGTAGCTCTATTCCACTCTGACTTATTACCATGCACAAAATTCACCAAAATACACCAGTTCTTGACTTTGACTTGTAACTGTACCTATTTAGAAATAAAGCTCACTGACTGGTTTATCATAAATAGGAATACTTATATTTTAAAATATTTTTAAAAGGCAGCCTCCTGAAATTTCAGCAGTCTGTTATTCTTTCTGTTTATTTAGTGGTTGCTTTATCCAAAGCACCATACAAGTTTGAGAAAGCAGGGACAGACAGTCCCTAGACTCATTGGGGGTTAGGGGTCCTGCTCCAGGGCAGTGAGATCCCTCAATTGACCCTGGGATTTGAACCAGCAGGTTTCTGATCACAGGCACACTAATCCAATCTGCTAAACCAAACATGAACCCATCTTTGTTTTGTTTTTTTGAAGCTATGTCGCTTTGTTTATTTACTGCTTTTAATCTTTACCCCAATTCTATTTTCTCCTGCTAGCTTCAGGACGTACCCCGTGTGGCGTTTCCTGAGGAGTCCTTTCCTGTACAAGGGGGGTGTAGCTGCTCCGAGGGATCACTGGGATACGAAAGAGTGGATGGTGCTGACTGAACCTGTGAAAGTAATGTTCTGGAGGAGAGGGTGGATATTTAGCTGGCTGATGAGTCCTTCTGAGCCGGGTCACTCAAATCGGGCAGCTTCTTCTGATCTAGTGTTAAACCTACAGGAGACGTGGAACCCCGAGATGCAGTACTGCAATGATGATGAGCTTATGAAGAAGGGGAAGATCATTTCTGGGAAATAGTTCAGATAATGCACAGAGCAGGACTTCACAAGCAGAAATGACCCAGACGTTGGTTATTTTTTCCTGTTTACCTGATTGTACACATGCATTCTCGTTCTCACTGGTAGATGTTCAATCTTTCAATCACAGCTTCCCTCAGCCCAGGTTCCCAGGTTATAAAGCAAATACTCCATGCTGCTCTCCATCTTCAAGGTTAAACCTGGAGAAAACACAGTCCTCTCTGGGTGCTTTGTGCTTTCATTTCTTCTTCATCTAATCGTCTGTTCTCAGCTTCATAATAGAAATTGGGAGTTAATAAACCATCTCTCTGAAGCAGGTCAGGGTGGGGACGGAACTTTTTCATCTTCCAAAGCACAATAATCTTCCTCCTCAGCCCCTGACCGAGGAATTACACCAGCTGGTTATTTTTTATTGTTTGCACAACAATATAATTAGCAAGCATGTAGCATTAGCCAGAATGTTTTTTTTATGGAGTTTTACTACTTAAAGAATAACCAGAATGTTTATAGAGTAATTTAACAAAGGGGACTGGTAGTGCGGTGGCTTACAGTGGGGGGGGGGGGGGGCTTTCCAACCTTAAACCAGGGACCCCCCCCCACTGAAAACCGCACAGGGCTAGGGACCCCAATCACTGATAAACAGTCAGGAATAAAGGAAACAAAAACTGCTTTTTAAAAAAGCTAAGAGATCATCATCATGGATTATATATTTATTTAGCTGAGTAATTTTCAAATCAGTTCCGTAGGAGCAGTATATGTCAAAGCCAGCAGAAACTCGTCACTCACCAGTTGTGGAAAGAAACGTCTCACTTATCACACATTAATGCTTCATTGCCACAACTGACAGCCAAATTCAGCGTGTGATTCAGTCCTCATGTATGGTTAGGCTATGACAATTTTATGTCAATTCCTCATGAACAGATTTTAAAAAGCATATATGTGGACTCAAAACTAGAGAGTGAATGGTTGAAGACCACTGAAGACTTTGTGCTAATTATGTCCTCATATCCTGACCCTAGAAATGATCCCCATTGAGTAACACAGTAGCAGAGTACACAACGGGTTGGTTAAAACTAAATCTTGGTCTGAATTTTTACTTTCTGGACTTGAACTACGCACCTCTGCCCCCAACCCAGACTAACCCAATATGTTACACATATTTTAGGGTCCCTGTCGCTCAGGGCAATTGGATCTATCCTAACCCCACCCTCCAGCTCCACCTATACTACCATCCTCATCACAGTGCAGTGATCTTTTTACCCTATATTAGTTTATGAAGTTGAATGATTATTTCTTTGGCTATTAGCATGATGAGGTGGTCTACCATAATAGTGCATGCAATCCTATATACAGTATGGGCTGCAGGCTATAATGTTGTATTACAGGCAACTTTATAAAATACACTGACATACCACTTTTTTAATATCCTATATATCACAAGGACTGACATAGTCAGCTGGATTACTTACGATGAAAGTTTTTTGTCTTAAGAAACAAAACTTAGCAATTTTAGAAACTAAGTGATTTTAATGATTACCTAGTATATGTTTAAAAATTAGTCTAAAGTCTACTGTTGCATAAGCTCTGCGTGTGCTCTCTGAGGCATTCTTGGAAATTTTTATCCTTGCTCTTGGACTCACTCTTAGAGCAGGCAAGCAAACAATAACTGGTTACTGAAAGGCATTCATCTTTCACTGCATGGAATTGACTCCATACAGACAATAGTAAAAGCAAGTGCTTTAACGGCACTGATTTGCATCTATTGGCACAACTCGCTGTTACACCATCAAATTATTTGACAGGCTCTTCAGGTAGAAAGATTCTGTTTGGTTGTAATTTATTTTGGGCAAATTCATTTTGGTTAAACATGTTTGTTTAATTAATATTGCAATATTTATTTAAAATTTCAATTACTGCATAGTGATTTTTTTCCAATGCCATTCACCACCATTTCCATTTTATGCACACAAAAGAATACTGGGATCCGTTTCAGTGATACTGTAGCAACCTTAGAATTGTATTAAATTGGATTGAAAAGAGAATCAGTGGTATCACCCATCGCTACTCCAGATTCACACCTAGGTTTTGAGGAATTGCCTTTGTGATGTTCAATGTTTCCTTTGTGACATGCTGAAAGAGTGCAGAAAAGGCCAGGAACACGACGCCTGATGCAGCACTAACACTGATCCAGTAAAATCAGGGGCTTTACGCTTAAAATCCACTCCTGGGTGACTGTTCCCCGTTATCATTCAGCATTGAATGAAAAGCAGGCTAAAATCAGTTACTCCTCGATGAACTCATGACGTCCGTTACGTTTCAAAAGCTAGGCTTAACTTTCACTAATCCTTACTACCTTTTTCTACTGGTTTTTGAGAGTGTCGTGACGGGCACGTAGAAGATCGTGGGAGTGAGCAAGGTTAACAAAAAAAAATGTTTTATTTAACTTGAACGGACAAAACTAAAAACCCACAATATCATGCTAGATCTGAATGGGGAGGGGGGGGGTGGATGGAGGAAGGCAGGGGACAAGCAACACAAGCATGTGACATTAGAACCATGCTGGGGAGGGAACAGGTGGATCCCGTGTAGAAGGCGGGCAGCTCATCACATAGTCAGCTAATGAGCCCAAACAATAACAAACCTAGGTTAAAATAGTATTAAATTGTGAAAATGTTGCATCTTTAAAATGCGGTTGCAGCATATGTGAAGTCACTGCACATGTAGGCTAAATGCTACACCAGTAGATGGTGTGTTTCAATCACAACCGAGGTATGGGTCTCTGGTCACCAAGAGGTAGTCTGTGTGAGTCTCTCGTACTCCACTCCGCTCACCGCTTCATTCTGAATAAGAACGAGAGGTGGTCAGTCCTTTGGGTCTCTCATTCAGTCGTGACCGAGAGGGAGCCTATCTGAGTCTCACATTTCAGAGGACAAGTGGAAGAATGAGAAGAACAATTCTGTGCAGGGAAGCTAAACTCGGTGTATAGTTCCTGTAAGGGCCAAGCTGTTCGCAAACGTCACACCGTTATTCAGAATGTCCTGGAAATGAGCTACCACAGATAAGCTCGCGAACGTGAGAGAGATTTTAATCAGAAAAGTGCCTTTGCGGACAGCATCCCAGTTTGCCAATCTTGCAGTGTCTGCCGGCGTGATTCGGGGGAGCTGCCGCAGCCCATATCGCCTCATCTGGCAGTTCAAGTGTTTAAAACAGGGGTGGCCAATTTTATCCAGAAAGGGCCGGCTTGTGTATGCAGGTTTTCACTGCAACTCCCTAATTAGATTACTAATTAGAGGACTGATTGTCTGAAGAGCACTCACACCTGGGTTTGAACAGCTGACCTAAAGTTTATGTCCAAAACCTGCATACACACTTTGTGGATAAGATGGCCAGTCCCGGTTTAAAAGATGTCGAGAGCATAATGTCTCAATTAAAGCAGCAAAGAGCCGATCAGACGTCAAACAGAAATATAGCGCTTAGATAAGAAACAAGCCCTTGGATGGAGGTACACACACGCACACACACACACACACACCAGAATTCACTCTCAATATATCATGTCTGAGTGCTTATGTGACACAGAAAATACGAGGGAACTGATCCTGCCTCAGAGCTCATTCCATCGCAGGTAAAAAGGCAGGGAATGGGGCAGCTTGGTTTTTGAAGGGCCACACTCAAAGAAGGTGAGCTGCAGGCTGTGCTGTCCAATGTGTTTAAATGCAATCTTGCCACTGCATTGATTGCAATATAAGATTATGAGATTGAGGTAATAGATTCTGCCACTTGACTGTTCATACATTCCTGCTCCACTCCTGTACACGTGCAAAAGAATATGTCACAATCACGATAATAAAACAAACGGATTATAATAAAAACTACAATTGAAATAAGAACTACCAGGCAGTAAAAATACAAAAAAACACAATGAAGGAATAAAATAAGAGCTCGAGACAATATTGTAGCGCATGGGGCTGGGGGACTGGATAAGCCTGACCTGGCCCTCTTCCCATCATTCCATGTGGTGACCGCCCACCAGATAAGTGTCCAACCATGAGCTGACGGAGAGGTGTGAAAGATATTTTTCTTTTCTGTCTGTTAAAAAGGGTTTTCCAACTAGCTTTCTAGACAGCACTAGAATATTGAAATCTGACTGATTCTGCTCTGATATAAAGGATTCTGAGGTGGAGAGAGACCATTTATTTTCTATTAAAATACTTCAAAAATAGTCTAACGTTCTGATGTGTCCACTTCTGATAGACACAAGGTGACTTCAGTCACCCACTCGGCCCTTATCAGACCTCGTGGCCATTTAAATTTGACCCCTTCCCCAGCAATTAGAAGTGGTCTCTCACAGGACTTCTCCAAAACCTTTGACAGGCATGAATATATGAATGAATATATGGGGGCAGGAGTCTATCCCAAGAGGCACAGCTGAACATCCCCAGCAGGATGCTGATCCGGTCACATGCTGCAGGCAGTGAAGACCTGCCAATCCGCCTAACTGCATGCAGAAGAGACCCACAGGAGATGGAGAGAACATGCAGATTGGAGAAACACAGAGTGAGGATGGACCGCAGCCTGCTAACCCCAAAGTGTGTGGTGACAGTGCTGCCCGTGACCTGAACCACTGCAGTGAAAATGTCCAGAAATATGGACAAAAATGTCTCAAATTCATGGAGCAAGTCACTTTTGCATGAATCAAAAATTGTCAGAGGCCTGGTCTTCTCTGTCTTCTGGCTCCTTGGGCCTGGAACACCAGTGAGGGATTGGCTGATCACATCAAAACCAGCCTGTCATTGGCCACTTGGGTGCATCCATTCAGCATGGGATTGGTTTCCACGGGCCTATGATTTATCATGACCCGCCCACAGAGTCGTTCAGCCTCTTCCCCCAGCCCCCTGACATTCCTCTGTGTATTCTCCCGCCTTTCTGCGATTTTTTTCCCTTGTTGCTATTCAGGCAAGTAGCTATTATGGAAATTACTGTTGTAGAAATATAAAACAAGCTGCTAACAGTTTGCATTTTGATGAGATTCTCCGCCGCCTGTGGAGGTGCGATTTGCTTACGCTGTATAATGTTGATTCAATCTCGCTGTTTCCATTTAGCTTACATGAGTAGCTGCTGACTCTTACTCCATAATCACACACAGGAGCCTGCCTCCATTAACAGTATACACATCTATAAATGTCAGCCCCCTGGGACTTTTAACATACTAGCATAAGCTAGTACATACTACTAGCATAAATACATACATACTAGCATAAGCTTGGCCGTGACAGCTAACTGTTGGCAACAACAGATGCTCAGGACGACTTGACGCAAGAGATGCATCTAAGGAATGGATCCCCTCTGCTTTAAAACAAAGATGGCAGAAGATTAAGTAAGAAGTGAACGGTTGTTGATGGGAGGGAATCGATTGCACTTTTTCACAGTGACTGACATCCTCCTTGTTATCTTTCTCTTCTGGACAATCTGTGATCACCTAGGCGACTCCAGACATTACCAGCATATTGATGTTGTTGATTTCCTACCGATTCTCCATATCGATCCCTCGCTGAGAAACCAAGCAGCAGCTGCTGTTTACATTTTACCTCAGACTTGATAAAACTGCCGTGCATCTCTCTGAAACTTTTTTTTTAACTTCTTGTCTAATTACACAGTTTTACTTCAAGCCACCTCCGTGGTTTGGCTTCCAGAGAATGCACAGGGGGCTGCTTGTGTCTGCTCTCTCTGAATTTCACTTATGGCCACATTTCCCAGACAAATAACTGGTGGCTATTAAAAATTAAATATATACAGTATATATCCTGCTCGTGCATTATTTATTTATCAATTATCATCAAATGAGTTACATTCCTCTTTTAGAAGAAGAGGTGGTTCAGTGTTTTCCTTTGTGAGTCTCTGACCAGGAAATAATTTGTTTTGCAAAAATAAAGTTTATACGAATCAAAACCAAAGTATAATTAAGTTCCACACCATTTACAGAAACTCACACACTATTTTAATATGTACTGCTTTAGAGAGATTGTGCTGTGTCTTGTTTTTAAATAATAAAAAACTAAATAATTTTTCCTTCTAAGCAATAACCACTTTGTTTGAAGTTTCTGGTGTTTACAAAAAAGAGCAAAGCGTAAATCAGTGAGTGTCACATGGCCCCTTCGCAGTTTATTTTGCCATCTGCTTTACTCTCTCCCTTTGCTTCTTCCTCCTTCCTCCTTCCTCCTTCCCTCTTCCCCTCCACGGTCCCTCACTCCATCCAGGCTGCTGCAGAGGCTCCATGATGGGCGGAGTTTCTTTCAAGGGCAGAGTCACTTGGGGGGGGGGGGGGGGGGG
>JABFEB020000008.1:20158666-20169503 GCA_019775895.2 Stomatorhinus ivindoensis
TCAGTTCATTTCGGCTGGGTGGTTTTGCCATTTTCCTCCTCGTTCCGGAAAGCGGATGCTGCTGTCAGCGTTTCTGGGCTCTGCAGCCGCTCGTCACAGAGCAGCTCTGACTGGACCCTCTGCCCCGGTCCGGGGAAAAGGCTGAGCACAGCTAATTAAATCACGCCTTATTCTACGGGCTGTAAAATTAAACGTGAGGAGGTGGGCAAGCAGGACAGACAGAGGGCCATTGCCGGGTGTGGGGGAGGGGCCCTATTTCCTAAATATGCTCCATTTTGAGTCTCTCTCTCCCCCCCCTCAGACATCAGTAAAAGCATGAATGTTCTAGCTGTGGAATTTTAAGATTTCCTGATTTAGAGAAAATCTACAACAGGGGTGGCCAGTTTTATCCAGATAGGGCTGTTGGATATGTGAGTTTTCGCTACAAATCCCTAATTAGATTACTAATCAGAGAACTACTTGGTTTGTAGAGTCCTCACACTTGACCTGTTTGAACAGCTGACCTAAAGGTTATCCCAAAAATCTGCATACACACCGGCCCTTTGCGAACCACCCCTGCTCTAGAGTTTATTGTCGCATGCAAAGAAAACTGTCAGTTCAGCTAAGCAATGAAAATCTCACTCTGCATGTAACACAAATTAAGCACAAATCACAAATTAACACACTTCAATAAGACAGTAACATTGATTACAATCATGTAAACATTGTAATATGTAAATGCATCGCAATGAGAAGTCAGGTGTGTTACGTTACAAAAATTGTGGGCCATAATTGCCACCAGTGTCTCTGCTCTGAAAGGACGGCACCGCTTTGAGAAGGAGAGTGACCCCGATCTTCCTAAACTCCAGAGAAAATACCAACAGTCAAACTAGCGGGGCTTTCTGGGGCTTTCCGGGGCATTCCGAGGTTCGGTGTGATAGATCGACAGCCAGGTGCAGAATGATGTGGAACAGCGAGATCCTGGCATCATTATCAATCTCACGCCATGTCAGGGGATTTTCCTTAAGCAATGAAAGGAAAGACTTTCTTCAAGCTCCATAAAAGCCATTCGCCAAATTTGCATAGCTGCTTATGTAGAGCAGGGTGACAAGGAGGGTAGGGCTTCTCCAGAGTAGAGCAAAGAGAGTGGCAGGGAATCCTCAATGGGATGCCGCCTCCCACGTCAGGTCATTTAATTTCTGAACTATCGATCCCCTGTCTGGGATAAAGAAGTTAAGTGTGTATTAAATCATCATACTTTTGTTTTTTTTTTTAATTAGACAGTTATTTTATAGATAATGCCTCTTCATTAGTAGAGAAACCAGCCTTAGGTTCAATTGGCTGTATATTTTAGACATTTGGCATCGTGTCTTTGCATTCACAACTGGCCCATACCCACTGACAGTCTAAACGGAACCATCAGACATATGGAAGATAATGAGTCCCATGAATAATAATATGTTGGGTGTACTGGTGCACTTATCTAGAACAGTGGGATAAACAAATATAAATATCATAACACATTATCCGCTAAATACATTTATAAATGTATACTATAGTTGATTCATGACACAGGTTGCCACAGCAAACCTGATTAGCCAGAGTACTTATAAATCATTACATGCACACGCATTAATTCCTGAGCTCTGATTACCAACATTACACTGAGTGCTGCAGTTAGAGCATAGAGACCGCTCTGTAATTATGTTAATAAATGACGCATTGCGCATGCAAATTTTTTTTGTCCTGTTTGTTTCCTCAGTGTGAGCAGTAGTGGAGCAGCGACAGTGAGCTGTGTTTCAGCTGCCGTACACTCACACAAAGTGTCAGACACTTCAGGTACTGAAATCCTGGAGAGCCTGATTACAATGTTTACCTTGTATGAATTGCGTGGGTTCGGCTGGGCAAATTCGGGGAGGATCAAAGCGTCTCTCCGTTTCTAAATGCAGTGTCGGGTGTGCTGTTACAGGGGCCTTAATCAAACATTCACTTCTGGGCCCCAAACCCCCCCCCCACCGCAGTAACAATTTCTGGTCAACACAGGGCCCCCAAACCTAGGAACCCCATGTGAATGTGTGGTTTGAGAGATGGTAAACACTGCCGCTGGTCATGCCCTTCAACCTCACAGTGCTGACATAAAGGCTTTTCTCCCATTGGATGCAATCCGTGTTTGCAGCAGAAAATTTCCAATTTCAGCCACGGGGTGAGAAAAGGAGGTAGTGACAGCTCAGGCATGCCACCTTAAGGGCCCGAGGTTAGGAGGAGGATCAAAAGGAGCTAAAATGGTTCCGATATGCAAGGCTAAGTGAAGAATGGAGAATAGCGACTACGAAAAAAGTGCGGCGCTGACGTGTCATGAATTATTGTTGCTCTCCATTTGATAAATCACCATTTAAGCACTAACCCCACCCATGCCAAGATACACAGCGGTGGGTTTTACTGCATCAGGTATCTATGAGTAGCAGGCTGATCTGTGTTCATCCTCCCCCAGGTACTACCAAGCTACACCCTGGGGTGGGTCTGCTATTTCTGGTACCTCACTCAAAGAGTCACTCCCCCCATCCTCCCCCAGTGTTTCAAAACCTCCTTTAACAGCTAGCAAGTACAGTGAGGTGATGGTAGCTCACTAGCTGGTTAGCATGCTACTTCAGCATCTCCTAGAAAAGGAACCAGTCCACTTAGTGGTGCAGTGACTGTTTCTGGCCAACAGGGAGCCCCAGAGACCCCCATGTAGATGTGCGGAAAACGCCGCCGCCAGCCACACCCCAAATGCCCGTCCCTATTTATTAGATTCATAGGTTTAGATACAGTTTCAATCGGCGTCTCTTCTTACAAGGCAGGTGACCGCATCACTAACATGGAGACTGTAGGCAGCCTAGAGGCCAAGTTGGCATAGCAGACGCCAGGAAATATGCATTTCACTACTTATCGTACGTGAGCTTCTCTGTATTCCTGTGGTTCTTTGACTCCATTTGCACCAAACCTTTTTTTTGTTTATTACTGGAGTGTGTTGTACAAAAAAAAAAAAAAATCTTGGTTGGACAAAAATAAAACACATGATGGAAGGTGGTGGTTAAATTCAGGAAATGACATTCTTGAAACATGAGTCACGTTCCAAAGGGGAAGACCAGCGTCCCTCTCGTGGGAATATGCAATGCGCAGCACAGGCACCCAGTAATCACATTCACATTCTCCAGCCGTCTGAAGCACAGTCATTTCGATGCCTGTTTATTTACACACTGCTGATAGAATGGTAATGGTGCAGAGGAGCAAAGTCGCAGTTGCATGACACACATTTATGCACGAATGGCCGCACTGACAGTCAAGGGCCAGTTTATTGTTTCTAGGTGCCCCATGAATCTCATCAGAAGTTTAAAAAATAATAATAATAAATAGCTAGTAAGTAGAGTAATAGGGTTGTAGTTAGCTGGCTGGTTAGCAGAACACGCTGCTTCAGGATCTCCTAAATAACAAAACAGGTTTATCTCTTATTTAGTGTAGTGACTGTTTGTGGCCAACAGGGGGCCAAAAACATTGGGGGCCCCAGACAGGCATCATTGAAAACAATGCAGGCTTCACCTTGGATGGGATGTCAATCTGTTGCAAGGTCCACACACACACACACACACACATACAGACACACATACACACACACACACAGACACACACACAGCAGAGGCGGGATTAGAGGTATGAGGCATCACTGAGCCCCTAAGCCTCCCAAACACATTACTGCCAGCAACAATTCGCCTGTTCATTCAGAGAAAATAACTATTTTCCCGGGCGTTCATGGCATTTCAAGGTGCACTTACTGCGGCTCTCTAAACAATTCAAACCCGTCTCTGCATCGCATGTGCCTTGTACTCCAGCCCTCCAAATTCTTTACATCCACTTTCCAAATTGTTATTGACTTTTATTCCCAGAGAGTTTAAAAGCAATTGGACTCCTCAAGTACTTATTGTCACTCGATAACAGAGAGGTGAAGTGTAAACTGCTGCCCCGAGAGCGGCCTTGGGAATATGGCAGGCACACGGGACCGAGAAAAGGCGGTTTTTTCATGCTCCCCCAGGACCACAGTGCAGCATACAGACAGTGAATGACAGGGGGAGGGTTTTCCCAGGACTTAGTGTCATAGTGCAGTACACCAGTACGCCCAGTGAAAAACATGGGGCCTGTCCCAGCTGTTAGACAGGGGAATCTCACATTGCTAAGCTCCCATGTGATGCAGACTGCGGGGCCAGTTGTGGATTCCTCCCCCCCCCCCCGTGGTGGATTAGCTTCTCTGAAGGGAGCCCAGGCCGACATGGCTAGGGCACCCCACCCCAGCGGGCTACCCGGGCTATTTTTCTGCAGGTGAAAGAGAAATTAGAGAGAATAAAAAATTGGGGCGATGTCAATGATTCACTACTCAGCCCACAGGATGCCAGCAGGAGACCATACCGATTTGTCGATTGGGAGGGGACTGAAATTTGATTATCAATCAGACAGATTTCACAAGTTTAACCATTCATCTTGGTTATGTAAATCTAGTGTTTACAAAAGTATTATATATACATATATGTATGTATGTATGTATGTATATACATATATGTATGTATGTATGTATGTATATGTTCTTTTCCCTTTGTGCCAGTCGGGCCCTCGTACCACCAAAAAGGAGAGAAGATATGAGTAAAGGAATGGAGGGACCACGCTACGCAATCTAGTAATAGGAAATTCTTTAATTAGCTAATTCTGCACAGACTATTAAAGAGAATAATGATACAGGCCAAAAACATCCTGTGAGAAAAGAAGCCGCAGTCCCCTCCGAAAGTATTGGAACAACATAGCTAGTTCATTCGTTTTTGCTACACACTGAGATCAGTTTTCAGTTTGAGATCAAAAGGCGAAATTCTGACAAGGGTTCAGAATTTCAGCATTTATTTCTTGGTATTTACATCACACAACACAGAACATAAAGCCTTTATTATCAGACTAGCCAATTTTTAGCCGAGCAAAATTATAGGTACATGTGACTGATGGGTGCTTCATGTTACCCAGGTGAGTCCAGTTAGATTGAGTGTTTAATCAATAAATAGCTGTGAATGTCTGCTGTCTGATTGAGCACTGGAGTCACCTGTGAAGGATAAACCAACATGAACACCAGAGAGCTTCTCCCTGGGAGAAGAGCAAGGCATTTTGAAAAAGCAGAGGGAAATCAATCAGTGGCATGGGACAAATCTGGAGCACAGCCAGTATAACGGTCTGGAATGTCCAGAAAACAAAGGAAACCACTGGGGCACTGAGCAACAGACATCGGTCTGGTCGTCCAAGGAGGACAACAACAGCTGATAAAAGAAACACTGTGAGGATTGTGAAGCAGAACCCAAAAACAACAGTCAGTGACGTCACCAACAGCCTCCCCAAGGCTGTCCCCTCCGTATCACAAACCACACATATAGAGGAATATAGAGGCCGTATAGCACAGGATGCAAACCAATCATCAGCGGTAAGATTCGGGAAGCCAGACTGGAGTTTGCAAAAAAGGACAGAGAGGAGCCACAGTTCTGGAATAAAGTGTCATGGACTGATGAGTCTGAGATTAATCTCTAGCAAAGAAGGATCTGCTCATCATGTCAAACAAGCCAGCTCATTGATGAAGGACGGTGGAGGTTCTATTGTGGCTTGGCCAGGCATGGCTGCTTCTGGATCAGGTTCAGCAATTTTCATTGAAGGTGTAACTCATGATGGTAGCAGCAAAATGGATTCAGAAGACATCTCATTTTATTTACCAATTTACAAAGGAATGCTTCGAAATTTCATCATGCACCAAGACAATGGGCCAGAACGCAATGCCAGCTTCATCGGGGGGGTAAGTGGAAGGTTTTAAACTGGTCAAGCCGATCGTCAGAGCTTAACCCAGCTGAACATGCAGCACATGTCCTGGAGAAGAGACTGAAGGGTGAAATGTCCAAAAGAAACAAAAACTGAATGAGACCGTAGTAAAAACCTGGAAAAACATTACAAAACCAATTATTTGGTGATTTTAATGAGTCACAGGCTTGATGCTGTTATTGAAGCAAGGCATACACAATCAAATATTATGATTAATTAATTTTTTATTAAATTCTAATGTCTTCAGTGTACAGGAAAAACAAATGAACTGGCCTTGGCATCCTAATACTTTCAGAGGGGACTGTAAGTGTCGCTGATGGGTGTCTGGCTTGTGTCCATGTCCGTCAATATCAGGAACAGGTTCACAGTCAAAAAAGTGACACACAAAAGTCACCAGAAGTTTCCATTCCTGCTTCGTATTTATTACCTCTCAAACTATGCATTTGTGTGGGGGGGGGGGGCTGTTGGCCACAAGCAGTCACTACCAAAATATTAAATAAACACCTTCCTTATGTGGGAGATGCTGAAGCAGCAATAAACCTGCCCTTGAGTTCAGGCCCCCTGATGACCCTAAGTAGGACAGGCAGATAAATGGATGGATGGATGGATGGATGATGGATGGATGGATGGATGGATGGATGGATGGATGGATGGATGGGCGGACTATGTGTAATGAATTGCCCTACCAGTGTGTATCTGTGCATGTGACGTCTGTGAGATTCTCTGTGTATGTATGTCGCACATGCAGCTGCATGGACACACCGATTTGTCTCTGTTGGAACAGAGATGATTCAGTTTGTAAGTAATACACATTTAGCAGGGATGTTGGGGGGGTGCAGGCTGTTAGCTTTGTTTACAGTAATTCATAGAAATGTGCTCTAGGAATCACTGTTAAGGACACATTTGATTAAGATAAGGACTTTAAATCCCTCCAGTGATTAAACTCCCGTGCTGGTAACAGAATGTTTACAGGACACTGCTTCTCCCAGACATTAGACAGGATTAATGCTAGATCCTGCATCGTCATCACTGCCTGTGTTTTCTGCAAACAATCACTCTCATTAACATTATCCTATTAGTAGCAGCGCTAAGAAATTTATAGCTCATGGGGGCTGCTTGCTTTTGATTGATGTTCCAGGGACCTGCAAGTCCCCCACCTCACTGCAGTTTGCATAATGATACCAAATCATAACCCAAAAATATCTTTTAATGATACTAATGTATTCAATCTAAATCATTTAATTTCACTGAGGCTAATATTTTATTTTATTGTGTATGTTAAATGACTGCCCCCAAGCAATAAATAATTAATAATTAAAAACTGTGATGTCATGAGTGATGACATTTACTACGTTTTTATAAGACGATACATAACCACCGTTGGCTAAAAACCAACCCCACACCCTTTCCTGTTCCTGATACAGACATCGACTTTAAATAACAAACCCACAATAAGAAGGTCAGCTAAGCGGGAAGACTTCATTATTATAATCATTCTGCAAGCTGCTAAAAAGTGCTAGCTGAGGCATTTACTTTAATATGGCTCTAACAGCCTAAAGAGCATTCCTAAATCAAATTAAAGCCTAATGCGAGACACACTGCCCTCACTGGTCTCTTTGGGAATTGCACAGTCAGATTTCCAGAAGCCCTTTAAGATAGAGGGATTCTGTATTTTTTAAAGGTGGCATCAGTTGTATATATTATGTGCAGAAGGAAGTGTGTGTACTTCATACAGGACAATGCGCTTTGTATAAAGGAAGTTCTGTGTGATTATGCTGTATTCACAGGCCATCTGCTTCTATACCTCAAGCAGGTATATTGTAGTAGAGGTGTTTGTATTTACATAGTAGGATATGTGTGTGTGTGTGTGTGTGTGTGTGTGTGTGTGTGTGTTATTTCTGCAGCAGGATGAGCCCATTGTCTGCGGTCTATCTTCACATATACCAGGATGCCATTGGGTAGGATACACATCAAGCCCCGCCTTCACAGCATCCAATGCTGCATTCTGATTGGTTTTCAACTGCTCGGTTTGACCTCTTTGACGTAGTAGAAAGTGAAGCATTCTTGCCAGCTTCTGCTAGGCTTACAGTTATATTTTTATATGTAATTTTATTGTTGGTTCTTATAATAAGCGCAAACGTACAGTGGTTCCCTTGCGAGGCTGTGAGTTGCTTCCAGTTTCTCTCAGCCATCCCTCTCAAACTGCCTTCTTTCATCACTGTCATAGTGTCCCTTTCCCACACAGAAATATTTGCCGCTTCTGTAAGCAACGTTACCTTTCCATGTGAGTGATAACCAGCCCTTCAGAGGACACTCCTGTGCTGCAATGTCGGACTCCCTGCTGCCTTTCTTGCTAGGATTTAAAATATGGGGTGACATTGGCCAAATACGCTTGCCATTCGGGAATCCTTGTTGACCACTAACGTGCTAACATCCGTGCTAACATCCGTGCTAACATCCGTGCTAACATCTGTGCTAACATCCGTGCTAACATCTGTGCTAACATCCGTGCTAACATCTGTGCTAACATTCGCTCCATTTTGGGCTGGTTTGCCTTCACCAACCTGAGGAATGGCCACATGGCATATCACGTTCTCCAGGACATTTCCGTTCTCCCTTTGATTTCCCCTGTGACTGAATTAACTGGTTTTAAGCAGGTTTTGGCTACTTTCTTGAATTTGATTTCATCAGGGTTCTTCATCTTGTGCTCCTGGATTTAAGCTCTGCCTTGTCATGATTCTCCTCCCTGACTGACATCACGCACATACACAGCCACCGGATAATGTGAGGGGCCAAGAGGGGCACACTTAAAAACTACTATGCACTATAATAGCCTGTATGTTAATTATGTACATTTGTAAACTGATCGACCTCCCTATCAGGTCTGGGAGACTTGCTTGCAGGTTCCTCGCTGTACTCAGGCTTGGCCTTGCCCAAAGACTATTCGTGTAGAAAGTTCTAGAAAAAAAGTTGCTGAATGGCCAAGGTTACGCTTTCAGGTATCGTGCAAATGTGAAGTTCTGCTTCACTGATTCACTCCTGAAAAAGACTCCGGCCATGTGTCATGGACTGTTTTTACCAGCGGCTCAGCGCTGGAAGAATTTACGGGTGAGCGTGGTGCTTGACGGATTCACGGGCGCTCCCCTGTGATTTGAACATTGTGTCCGGTGGTTGACATGGCACGTTGCTCATCAATACCAGGTCTTCTGGTACCCCAGGAGGGTTTAAAAGGCGTGGGCACCATGGGGATAGTCTGATGCGATGGGGGATGTGGAAACCGTAGCCAGGAAGAGCCTGAACGCTCTGCTCTGCGAGGCTGCTCCACCTCAATCGATGTGCTATAAATCACATAACCGAACTGCCTATCGATCCAGCGGAGAGCCGGTCAAACACAGCAGGTTCCGCTGTTGATCATCTTGTCATCTTTGCACCTTAAATTAAAATGTGTGTGTTGGGTGGAGCGCTGTCTTCTGTGCCCAGAAAAGGGGCGATTCATGTTGAGGAGGTCACTGCATCTCAACTATTAATTAACCATCTTGGTCAATAAATTGTTTAATTGGATGGCAAATTTTTTTGCTTCTGAAGCAACTGCAGTCAGTCCAGAATCAAATCTGCTTAATGCTTACCTTGAGAGAAAAGATTTTTAATCAATTTCACATACCATCTATGCTGTTGCTCCTATAGAATTTTCTTTACTGATATCACTGTATATGTGCTGAATGAAGCTAATCAATTCCCTTTCCCAAAGGTGCAGAAGGACTAACCTTCATGCTACTCTGCAGCCTGATCCTCCTAGTCTGAGGATTATTCTGCGTTCGATCAGCCTTTGCCTCCATGTTAAAAAGCGACTGGTCTGCTGAGAAAGCTGCTCTTGTAAACTTCACTTCAGAGGATCACCTTCAGAAAGACAAAATGGACGGTAGTGGATTGGCTTACTTCATGAAGCTACACGAAGCTTTTCTTAGCCATTAAGGCGGTGCTTCTTGGGGGTGAAAATTGAGAGAAACAAAAGTAGAATGTGGAAGAGTTTGAGGGATCTAGATGAGGTTGGGCAGAACTAGGATCTGGACAAGGGCAGAGGGGGTGCGATCGCATTTGAGAAGGGTAGAAAGAAGATAGAAAAGCAGACAGGGGGCGCTATGCTGTACATGTGTTGTGTCTCGGCCGGTGTTTTTCTTAACAGGAGCAGTCATGGACCTCGGTGTAATTGAGGATAACCTAGCAATCTCACCTGCGGGAGTTACAGAAGACTAGGACTGAGAGCACAGGCAGACGGATTGGCCTGATCACCGGAGACACATTACCCAGGTACAGCGCGTGCCGGAGATATTGAGGAGAATCCAGGAATCGCCGTCAGGGCATCCAATGACAGCGTCTGAGGAGGGAATGAAAGAAACAGCTGTGATACATCTGAGGTCTGTCTTCTCTGTGGAGCACTGAGAACGTTGCTGTCATTAGTACAGCAGGGTGCCGGGCGGGTCTATATTCACACCAAGATCCTTTTACAAACATGTTTTTGAAGAAGAATCTGGTACAGAACATTCCAATTCATTTCACACACACACACATATGATTTTTTGTTCTCTGACTTGAGAATTTTTGGTTCCTCTCCTCCATTTTCATCTGGCTTGAATTCTTTTTTCTTTCTTTCTTTCTTTCTTTCTTTCTTTCTTTCTTTCCCCTGTTTTTGTATTATTCTGTATATATGCTGTTGTAATATGTTACACGTAAAGCACCTTAGGGTGACTATAACGAAAGGCACTATATAAAAATAGATTTGAATGAATTATAATATTTGGTCGTTGACTTTTGGTTCTTGGGAAGTAGAAATGTTGAGGTGCTCTGCCAGCTCCAGGGCTCCGCCAGCTCCAGTGCTCCGCCAGTTCCAGGGCTCCGCCAGCTCCAGTGCTCCGCCAGTTCCAGGGCTCCGCCAGCTCCAGTGCTCCGCCAGCTCCAGGGCTCCGCCAGCTCCAGGGCTCCGCCA
>JABFEB020000008.1:20185763-20203526 GCA_019775895.2 Stomatorhinus ivindoensis
GGGAATGGGAGAGGAGCATAAGGAATACCTTAAATTCTGTGCCCTGCTGATCTGGAATCAGTGAAATCCATTCGCTGTTGTTAGGGCTCCCAGATTCTATCTGTGTTGATGCTTGCTGCAATGATTCTCCACTTCACACATGTGCCTTTGGCTTCCCGGCACATTTAAGACTCCTCCCCACTCCTTAGTGCTGCGATAGACAGCTCCATCTTGTGGTCTAAACTGGAGTTAAAGTGATACAGTCTAGCTAGATATATCTGAGAATGAACGGCTCAATGCACAGCATAACCAGTGTGATGAAGAGGTGGAAACCACCAAGCTGTGGTTTCCCATAATCTTTCAAACCCCATCCCTCATCACGTGCGGTACTTCTTTCACCCTGTGGGAAAATTGTCTTTTCACCCACCTCATCTTGCTCTCCATGACATGCACAAGCAGATATACAGGTGAGGGGTCACTGCACAGGGTCAGCCAGTGTCCAGGGCTCTAGGAGCAATTAGGGGTTAAGACCCTTACTCAGGGGCCAAATGGTCGCATCAGTGTCACACCTCTGGGATTCGAACTAGCAACCTTCTAATCACAGGCACTAACCCACTGAACGACACAGCACCCCTTGCATCTGCTTTGCTAATCTCTTTCTTCTGTGTGTTTGTGCTCCCTTCCCATCTCTGCAAGCAGGAAACATGCTACATATGCCCACAGGTTAGGATGTCAGCAACACATCAATAAATGCTACGGAAATTGTTACCACTGCAGCAGTATCAGAGTGTTAAATTTTGGCGAGTGGGGGAAGGTGGGGGGAGAAATAATCATGGGAATACATCACTGTACAGACACTGAATAGCTGACACTGGATTTTAGTTCACAGGGTGAATAACAAAAGGCTCCACACATTAATAGACTGACAGCATTAGAAGACATACATCATATCAAATAGCTCACACTGCCATAATTGTCATTCTACACCTGGGCACTGATGACAGAGGGGTGATTTGTTTGCTGTTTCTAAACTAAATAAACAGCTTGCCAGTAATGTGAGATGATCATAGGTAGCTAGCCAGTTAGCAGACCACGCTGCTTCAGTGTCTCCTAAATAAGGAACTGGTTTACATATTACTTTGTGTACTGACTGTTTGTGGCCATCAGGGGACAAATGAGTGGTTTGAGTGTTATTGTGTTTTTGGAGTGAAGCATCGGCAAAAAAAATCAAGAAAGGGTCAATCAAACAATTACAGGCCTTTTAGGACACATCCATCATAGATGCCAGTAGGAGGGTGGTTAATAACACATGATGGACTAAACTTGGCTGACAGCCCCTACTGCGGGCTGCAGATAAACAGCCCTAATTTACTGGTTATGTTTCCAGTTCTCGGGACACCACATGATAATACAGACTACAGAACCAGTGTCCCAAAACAATCCCATTACCCAGCCATAAAAACTGAGCTTGCCAACAGTAATTAAGCACAAGACAGAGTACAAATATTAAAATGCAGAAATGCACAGCTCTTAATGATTGTGAACTGAACATCATGTCCTGATCACAGTGTTTGTACGAACTTTACAGCATCATTGGCTACTTAAAAAGAACCGTTGAAATTGTAACCGGACATCTGGACACTGCAGAAAAGTGCAGACAGCAAGTGAGTCTGACCTTCTTTGGTCCTGTCGTTGAGAGAAGCAGCCTGCAGACCGTTCAGTACTGTGGACAGCGACTCAGCAGGGGTGGTTCAGCACCACGGACAGTGGGCAACACGCTGATTCTGCGGCTGCGCATTTTGCACGCTCTCCCTCCGTTAGCATAAGTTTCCTCCTGGCTCCGCTGTCCTCCATCAGCAGAGAGCCATATGGTTTATGTGAACTGGCCTCTCTTCCTGGGAGCGGCTCCAGGCAGACACTCACCCTCTACTAAACAAGCACATTCACGGAAAATGGCTGGCCTGTTGAGTTAGCCAAATCCTTAATTATTCTTGTCCTTTAATATAATGTAATTACATGCTAGCTTTTGATTTATGTCATTTGTTTTTAACTGCAATGTCTCCTTTCTCAGTATAAATGCTGAAGCGTTACATTGCAATCAGCAAGAGTGAAAAAGAGGGAGACTCAGATAGAAAGAGGTGATTATTCCAACTGTCTCAGACCCAGAAAATAAGGGTCTGTTAGACACAGATAAGAGCCCATTCCTTCCCAGTGCAAATTTCCTCTCTGGGTCTTACACACCTTATGCAGACACATTTATATTCCAATCCATCTTGCACACCAAAAAAATCAAACATGTTAAGGCCAGTTGTCCCTTATGTAGCAGCACGTAGATATGAATCATGACACGTCCATCTAACCCTGATACTCGAGCGCACAGGAAGGAAGCTCACTGCGGAGACGCTGCTCTCCTGCAGGAAAGTCCAGATGCAGACAGATATCGTGGGCATGGACGTCCCTCAGCGTGGCTTCGATCCTCCTACAATGCAGCCTGTAGTGGTGCATGCAAGCAGGCTTAGAGACAAGGGTGCCGGTGGAGGGCAGATTTATCATGGCATGAGACGGCGACACAGCAGACTAAGACCACAAAAATTAAGAAAAACTGGAAATAAACTGGACATCAAATGAGAAGTCATGATGTGCATATATTCACAGAAATGCTAATAGGCTATGCTTTATTTCGTTGCCTTTCATACCGTAAAGGTATGAATATTATTATAAGACAAGGTCCTATTAAAATCATGTAACACGTTCAGGTAAAAACAAGAACTTGCAGAAAACTTGGAAGGAGTCCTAATCTCTGCAGCATTATTATAATTACTAATGCATATGAATGTTAAGTTTTTGCAGGTAGACATGCTGCATGTGTCTGTGATTAGGACCTTTCTGTCTGACTCTGGATGTCAAAAGTACGTATCCTAAAGGAGTCCAGAGGTCCACCAGGTTTCCAAAAATACACCCAGGCCTCCCTGCTTCTCTGTTAATGGGTTAAGTTGAATTGAAGGGGTGTTTGGATCAGTTTTCACTTTCTCCCTTAGGGGGTGCACTTGTTCTTTTTCAAAGCACGTAGAGGTGAATGGGATGTGAGCGAGGCTAGTGAGAGAGTGAAGTTCATCCAACAGAAGCAGCATTACAAACAGATCTGGGTCTTACAAAAATATTTCCTAAGAAATTACACGACCGTGAGAGGTGGGGGTGGGTATCTTAGGAGGGGCTGTCAGCCAGAGACCCCCCCCCCCCCACTTCTTAGGCACCACATTGCTTCCTCGATACCATCATGGAGTTCTGTGTCTTCTTCATGGGTCTGGATCTCACGGCCGGACGCTGGTGCTCAAACCCACATCCTGCAGCAGCCTTTCCACATGCTGACATCAGCATAAGCAATAAGTTACACTCACTTGGTGCAGCTCTGCTTCCAGGCCACATGACACAGCTCCCCGTCCTACATGGAAACCTTTTTATGGGAACTAATTTCAATCCTATGCAATGCATAAACATTTAAATCCTCAACAAAGGCCCTATCACTAAAAATAATAATAATAAAAGTATTCTTGTGTAAAACAACACATACAGCAAACCTTTTGTATCATTCATCCAGGTACATTTATCATGGTAGAAAAAATTCATGATAAAAAAAAACACCCCCGCCCTTTGCAAAATGTATGTGGGGGGTCCCATTCATCCGACCGCTTATCCTGGCGGGGGGGCGTGGAGATACTGTAGCCAATCACATTGCAGTGCACATACACACTAACTGCCCAAGCTACCATCATTATACATGTTATTATATGATTGATCTTTCAATTTCAAGATTGAGGTATTGGGTTAGTAATATAAATATATGCTTAGTAACATGAAATTCACTACTCCTGTAAAGACCTTCCATAGCTGTTTATCCAGTATATGGTCACGATGGCCTTGAAAGAAATGTGCAATTATGACCCCTGCAGTACTTGTTTCCAATGGATATTGTGTGATTCCCTCGGGTGCAACTGATAGCAGTCTTATGCGGATTGACCGTGGCCCTTTAAAAACTCGCCTAGAGGAGCGTAACGAAGTTTTCACGCTGCGCGCTCGTGTCCACCTTCGGGCCACCTCGCTTTTCATGCCCTTTATCGTCTCGCATTTGCGGAGGCTTGGAATAATGCCGGGCTGTTCCATGGTCCCGTCTGCCCGTGAAAGAAGCTGATGTAACCAGGGAAACGATTTAAGGAAATCAAAGCTTGTCTGTCTCTCAGCAAATGCACGCGTGCAGGGGAGGGATTATGTGAATGTTTAGAGCCATTCTGTATAAAGTGGATTGTATTAACGCTGCTCGTGTGAGAAGCACAGCTGTTTGTGCATGAAAATCTGTTTGTCTGCAGAAGTTATTTATGGAAACACCAAAGCATATAGACTGACGGTAAAACTTCACTAAAAAATGACTATTAGTAAAACAAGATTTTTGCCAGTGACAATCAGTAGATTCTGGAGATGCAAAGGTTTTAATTGCACCTATAGGTCTTATTTCACGCTGAAATGAAGGGAAATTATTTCTATATTCATTTAAACTAATTATTTGCACTGAATGATGAGTTATGAATCACTGGCTCAGAGCACATTTCTGCAATGCTATAAAAATGTTTAAAGCCACAACCTGACCTCAGGGGCTCTTTATTGTGTCGGCTTTTCCCAACTGAAATCCAGGGACCTTGACTACAATCTTATTAAAATTTCAACAACTCTTTCCATTGCTGCCACCACTTATTGTTGCCATGTATGTGGAATCAAGATAAACCGGAACCTCAGTGAGGAGCAGGGCTTTGTTACTGAAGAGAACTTCACTGTTTTCCCTCATTCTCACCCCCCCCCCCCTTCTCATTGCCTCTTCAGCTCTGTGATGTGGCCACTAACCCTAACCAGACTGAAAACAAAGGTCAACATCTACTCGTATTTTACCGAACATCAGCAAAATATATTTTTTCCTGCAGGACTGTCTGAGCATGACCTCCCCCCTACTCCGTGCAACACATTATTAAAATTACAGGTCTGTGGGATGGGGGGGGGCATGATGGCATGTAAAGTAACAGAGCTGGGTGACCGAGTTCTGAGCCGCATATAAGTCACCAACGATTGGTTGATTCAATAACTACAGAGTTCCAAACTTCCTCTGGCGTTAACTGCAGCATGAATACTGTGAGTCAGGAGCTTCATGGAATGGCCTTCCATGGCCGAGCAGCTGCATGCAAGCCTCACATCACCAAGAGCAATACCAAGTGTAGGATGGAGTTGTGTAAAGCACACTGCCACTTGTCCATAGTTGGACTGGGCCCTTTAGTTCCGGTGAAAGGAACCCTTAATGCTTCAGCATACCCAGACATTTTGGACAATTTTATGCTTCCAACTATGTTTGGGAAAGGCCCTTTTCTCTTTCAGCGTGACTGTGTCCCAGTGCACAAAGCAAGGTTCATAAAGTCATGGTTGGGTGAGTTTGGTGTGAGAGAACTTTACTGGCCTCCATGAAGCCTTGGCCTCAACCCCATCGAATACCTTTGGGATGAACTAGAATGCAGATTGCAAGCCAGGCCTTCACATCCAACATCAGTGCCTGACTTCACAAATACTCTTCTGCATGAATGGGCAAGAATTCCCACAGACACATTCCATAAACTTGTGGAAATCCTTCCCAGGAGAGTGGCAGCTGTTATAGCTGCAAAGGGGGGAACAACTCCATATTGATGCATATGGATTATAATGGGATGTCATAAAAGTTCCTGTGGGTGTAATGGCAACGGTTATTTGTTGTATATTCATACAAAGGTAGGTCTAATTAGTTAAGAAAGCAGATCTTCCACAAACAGTTCAAGACCCATCATTGAAAAGCAGAGTACCTAATCTGTTCATCTAACCAAAGACCTGGAAAAAAGAGAAAAATCAAATCAGCGACTTAGAGCCCTGTGTCTGTTGAGGAGCTTTACGTTAGAAGCTGAGCCGCTGAAGTTAGTGTGCCGCAACCAAACTCACCTTTTAATTACCTCCCTCGTTTCAATCTGTTTTCTCTCTCTCTAATCCAGCTAAATCAAACTAATTAACTGACATTAGTTAATCACCTTTGTGCTGCGGAACCTTTCGAAATGTCACCCATGCACCCGTTTACGGCAGCCCGCAGTGGTAATGAGGCGAGCGACGGCAAGCGGTCCAGTTTGCCTTATTACATCAATAGCCGGGCGTCCTTTGACATCGCTGGAGCGGCTAAAGGCCATGCGGCAGATTGGATTGACGGGCTGAAGCTAGTTGACATAACCCCCAGCTAGCAGCGCTGGGGAAGCCCGAGCCCCCTGGCAGGAGAGACCGATCGTATTCCGAGGCAGCACTGACGAAATATTCTGAACACACAATTTACACAATAACACCATGAACTTTAAAGAACACCACCAGGCACCAAGCATCAAAAGTGTGTCAAAACGTGTTCAGTGACAAATGTTTATGAATTAATTCAAGGCATGAACAACAGGAAATGCATTCAAGATTTAACCCATAGAAATCGTGCGTCCACACATATTTTAGTAGCACGTATAAAGCGGGCGGTGTGGATCATCCGTTGTTTTCATGTGGTTTATTATATGAACTCTGTTATAGGAAGTTTGCTCAGTCTCTAGGGACGTAACCGACTAAGGGGCGGTTTCGCACTTATTGTTATTTTTGGTGTTTTATGGTGAGTCATAAGAAAGATGAATCCCGCGCTTCCTTCTTGCGTGTAAATGAAAGAGGTGTGCTTTTGGGGTGTGTAGGGGGTGATGTAAAAGGGGCGGGAGGGAGTGCCCCAATAGCGCCCAGCATGAAAGCTCTGTGCCGAAAGGATGTGCGAACAGGCAGCGCGCTACTGCAGGGACGGCGTCCACAAGCTGATCCACAAAGAACAGCCCAAACTTCGTGGTCGGGACACCGGAGAGCTTCCCATACCCGGAGCCCAGGACGGTCAGACGGCAGAGGCTGCGCAGTCCGGCGGGATAGACGGGCTCGTCCGCTGGATAGTCACCAAGATGAGCGACAATAAGAGCGTCTCTTCCCGGGAGTGGGTGAAAGAAGAGGTAGCACAGGAGCAGTTTTTCACCCAAGAGCCCCGGAAAGGGATCTCCGTGATCTTGGATGTAGGTGCTTCGTGTAATATTACTTATGCGTAATAATTTTAAATTAACTGCAACTCGGGTAGCCTGCACTAAATAACACCCATGCGCATTTTATGTCTGTGCCGAAAAGCGAGCTTTATTTCATTAACTGCACCACCAGGGTAATATGAAGTAGAGATATCCATGACTCTTCGTGCAATGTGTGAGATCTTCTGCTGCGGCACGATGCCGAGTAATTAAACTAATAAAACACGTCCGCTCAGTTAAAAACTTTCTGATGAGCGACTGATGGGCGCTGGGCTGCTAGATTTTAAATTTAAACCACTTTTGTTATTCAACCTTAAAGAACTGTGCTCTGTATTGTCATTAAGCTCGAGATGTAGCTCCTTATCTGTTTTTTATGACTTATTACTGATGCTTAAAACCTGTCCGGCTCGCTGTGGGCGCCGTATAGACTGTACACATAATGACCATTGATAATATAAATGAAATTATTAGTTCAGTCTTGGCTAGTGCACGAGTCTTACCTACTTTTAAAAGCTTGGTGTAACGTGGTTACTATAAGTTATGAAGTGAAATCGTGGAATGGCGTTTCTTCTCAAGTTTAAATGCATTGGAATATTGTGATTTATTTGCCTATCATTCGGCTGGCGGATTAGTATTGCTTTGTAACAGGCTGCACCAGATATTCTGCGTTGGCATTTAAACCAGTGCAATACAAATGTGTACTGGGCAGCCGGGTGATTACCGAGAGTAGCAGCGTGTTCAGAGGGTGCAGCTACAGTAATTTGGTAAGTATGCTGCAGCGTTCTGCATTTCGCCCCGAGTGCCTGCCATGAGTGCCCGGCAGTCCCTGCGCGCTCGATCGCCGCGTTATCCTGCGCGGTTCACCTGCGTGCACACGCATTACGGAAGTCCGTGGCGCGCGCACACACACATACGTGAAGCAAAAGAGAAATTCTCAGAACACTTCGGACGATCTGCTCCCCATCCAGCTGCTCAGGATGATAACCGGGACGCGCCACCCCGAAGCGAGCAGACTGCGCTCCGCTGCGGCGGTGCTCAGAAGGATGCGCTTGGTTTGGTCTCAGCCTCCTGCATCTCACTGCAGCCGCTTTGTAGGGGGTTTATTTAGAGGCTTGTTTTTGAAGACATGCTTCATTGTTCGAAAGAAACAGCACATGCGTGTTATATCCTAATGTCGTTTATAACAGTGCTCTACCAAAGAACAGCACTAAAAGTGGTACCAAGGTTTTTTTTACTCCATGTTTAAAAAAGAAGCCGTTATTCTATGTCCGTATTGCACACACCCACGTCGGTATTTATCTCTATAATCACTGACTCAACAAAATGAATTTTTGCTTATTTTATCTGACAGTTTATTCCGTTTCTATGTCCTGCGTACTTTTTGCTCATGTTCTCTGCACCCCTTCCGTGGCTGTTTCTTATGCCGATTTCTCATTTTTAATCTCTGAGTTGCTTTTAATTGCTGTCACAGGGTGAGGAAATAGGCTACGTGTTTCTGCCCACATCCGTGCTGAATGAGGCAACGGTAGCGAACTGCTGTTATGCAACGTGTCCTCTGCCTGCTGAGACTCATTCGTTGTTAACGACAATAAGCACAGGTTTTTGCAGCCTCTTCCGTTTTGGCCCTGACTTTGGCCTAAGCGTCAGCTTCAGGTCTGGTGTGCGCTCAGCTTCAGCTTGATCTTCAGTTTCAACATGTCACAGTTTCAGTTTCAATGTGTTTCAGCTACAGGCTTAATTACGGCTTTCAGACAGTGGGTTCCATCTCCAGCGTTAATAATGCTGACTGCCGCCCGCCTTTTCGCCTCATTTCCAGCCTCTTTTGGGGCATTTGTCTAATCCGTCTCCCAGTCTTCGCTCCGCCACTTTTCATCATTTATGGTCTCAACTACGGCTCCAGCGCGATTCACTCATCCCTCGTCTTTGTATTTTTTCCCTACAGTCGTGCTGATTTGCATGAAATATGTAACTGATCCCAAAGCAATCACGCCGCACGTGCGGCTCCAGCTACAGCTGCGCCCCAGAGATTATTTTCTTACGCTTCTTTCATCCCGATTCCCCTTTATATGCGTCTGCCTCATTTTTGACAGTAACTTCACATCATATGCGTTCAGCCATCAGACGTGACTATAGTGCACAGTGATTTCCCTATAATAATCTCCGTATCTGCTGCAATAATCGTCAATATATTTCCAGATGGCAGGCTTCCATAAGTATACTTGCAGGTGTGTTACTGTAGCTCCGAACACCCAGATCCGAAAACCCAACCTGTTATGTGCAAGAGTGCGCAGTCAAATCCACGTGCATAAATATAAAAATTAAAATTCTTCATCCGGAACAAATTGCAATCTATACTGTGTAAATATCATCTTTTGGCAGCTTTCATTAGAGAATGCATAGACATATTCTAAATTGAAGCGTTAAATATCAGCATACTTAAGTACATCTCTCTATCAGAAACGATCAGCGAGTAGCCTATATATATATGGTTTACATGAATCCAGCTGAACAAGAATTGTGTCATTAAACACACACGTTTTATTGCGGTGAGTTCAGTCGTCTGCGTTACATCCGATATAAAGCCAGTTTATTAATGTCTTGCAGCAGCAGTAAAAAATATTCTCCAATCCTTTCAACCAAAGTATTTTATCATCTGCGGAAACTTTAGTGTCTTTAAATGACAAAAAGCCGCTCTTGACTGAACGACGTCGGACCAGGCGTTCTCAGTTATTGCATTAATAAAATGTCATAAAAAGAGCATACAACTGCCATGAAAAGCTCTTTGTTGGCTAGGAAGCTGCATAAATTAAGGAAATGGCTTCTTTAACAGTCATTTAGGCTTCATTTCCTATACATAAAGTTACACCATTTTCGGAGCTGCGCCTTCCAGTCTCTCCTATTTCTGTTAATGATCTCTAACCATGCTTTGGTTTAGTTATCATTTGATAACCCTCTAAAGGTGGTAAATAACCATTTAGTGTGCCTTTGTTTTTACTGACATCCTTGGAGACTCTGAGAATTTTATTTGCCTAATATTCTTTGATTTGAGGCATGTCGTATTACTAGTTCTCATTCATATCTACACTCAGAAAAAAGGGTAGATATTTGTACCTTTGCTTGGCACTGGGGCTGTACTCTTGTAATTATACCTTTTAAGGTAAGAAATTAACTCTGAGGAACATCCTAAATGTATGAACATCATTAATATACCATCAATGGTACAGAAATGTTCCTCAGAGTCCATTTCTGCACCTTAAAAGGTACAAGTACCTACAGCTAAGGGTGCAATTGGCAGACCCTTGAGGGTTCAGCCACAGAGACAAAGGTACAGAAATGTAACCTTTATTCTGAGAGAGTGTATGTCACTGTTAACTCACAATCATTGTGATAATGAAGGTATAAATTAATCCTGGATCAGCCCTCGTTAGTTGTGTGCCATGCTGGTTATTAACAATCATCAATCTACCCAGCATGTTGTGAATTCCCTGGGTCTCACCCCGCACTTCCATTATTTACTGTACCTTGTGCACCTTTTCACAAGACATGGATCTGCTGTTATTTATTATGAACTTTCTATATATATGTCTTGCTAATTGTGGGCATTTGTTTTCTTCTTTTCAGATTTTTAGAAGAGCTGATAAAGACGGTGAGTGTGTTTTTTGCATATTCAATTCCCTGTCTATCAGGATTCAGTAACATCTAATTCTAAGCCAGTTGATAATGAAAGCAATTTGCATAATACTGTTTAAAAAGTGGTTGTGGTTGTAACTGGACTCTTATTATATTCCGGTTTTATCTCCCCTGATAGCATTTACATTCAAATTAGATGTTAAGTAACATCAACCACAGACTCCTTTGAAAGATGCCTTTACGCACTTCAACTAATAATTCTGGTTATTAAATATAGTTAAGAACAACATCATTGTATCTGTTTTAGGGCTGTGATCTTTTCGGTCATTTGTGTTGATTAATGTCCCACAAAACACACTTTGATGTTACTTCCTCAGGTCCTCATTCGTGTCATGGCTCTCTGAAGCTTCTTTCGTTCCTCCGTCCTACTTCTCCATTGATTAGCTTGAGAAGTTGCACTCTCCCATTCTTTGTTTGGGGGCCTGGTCTATGAGGCTGGCTTCTGTTCTCTTCAAATTAGCTTGGAAAACAGTTGCGGTCCTCTTTGTTTCTGCATGGATGCAATCAATGGAAACATTGTGAGTTTGTGACCAAATGAGACCAGTAATGACCAGGATGGCAGATGGTCTCCAAGAAGGGGCTGTACTTTGCCCTCTGGTAAGGGTACCATCACTCCTCCAACTCACCCCTTCCTTCCTTTTTATTCTTCTATTGGTCCTCTCTAAAGCTCACGTGGTCAATGTGTTCATAGACACATAGCCGGTGATGGAGGCTTGATCTGCTTATTTTAGCCTCCAGGCACTAGCAGGTATGTAGGGACTCTTCATGGAGGAGATGGGATGCAGGGTGATGAGGTGACCTGTACGTGGGGCTGGGAGGGTACTATGTCATGGCTGGGGTGCCGACAGTGTTGCCACGAGTGAGGAGCAGGTTACATCAGGAGCTATCTTGGGTATGTCTGAGAATATCCAGCTGATTCGTGTAGGCATCCTCACTTATCTCTTTGGGAGCAGGGTGCAGCTGCTGTGGGTGATCGCGGGGGGAGGCGGGCCATTGGGTTTAGTCGTGTGCAGCCCTCATGCCAAAATCTCATGTACCCTGAACTGGTTGTCATGGGTGATATCGTGGAGTCTTTGGTCCTCATACCAGGGCTGGCAATACTGCTCTCGCTGTCAGAAAACGTGAGAGTAGCGTCATTGAAATATATATTATGTACGATTTAATATAAATATTGACGATTTAAAGGTTTTAATATCTTTGCGTAATGCATAGTGAGATTATGTTAGTGACATTTTAAGCAAATAATATATACTAGACGTAAAGAATATATAAAAGACATAAGCTATATAAGTCAACTGTTTCAGTCCAACACAACAATGTCATGCTTGTTTTCTGACAAATGATTTCATGAAAAGTCCTGATGCCAGACTGTGGTGAGTTTCTCCCTGCTGCAGAGGTGGACAGTGCAGTGACTGGACGCTTCCTGTGAGGGCGCTGTCCCCAGAGTCTGCTCAACCCAGATGGAGCAGGTGCTTATTGGACCACTAGTCTCTTTGCTGGAAACCCCAAAGCTCCTATAGGGTCACACACTGACACAACATCCAATCACATGTGAGATCCACACACAAACACAAGCGCAGGAATTAAAAACCCAAGAGTTTTTCATGCTTTAGAAGCTTGTGGGCCATAATCTCTATGGAGATTCCGTAACTTTGCTGAGCTTGAGAAGGAGTTATCTTTTAGGATAATCACGTAAGTGCAGCACTTTGGGTTTGTGGCAGACAGACTTGCAGAAATGCACACATCCCTTCACCTTCCCCCCCTCTTTTGGCCGACAAAGGCAGCCCTATTGGCTGAACTCCAAACCCTGCGCTTGTCTTCCTCTTTTAGAGCCTGTTGGTGTGGTTGGTGGTAGGCCTTCTTTTCTACCATGTTGGAGGCCTGGGTTTGACTCCCAGCCAAGGGCTCTTCCTGAACTCAGGGGCAGCATCCCTTGAAGGCTGCATTTGAATACTGAATGTGTCACAGTGGTTCGACAAGGCTGTCCCATTTTCAAGTCTCCTTCAAATATAATATAGAACTGCATCCTTCTTCTGCAGGGTTGAGAAAGATCCATTCAATGGATCCTTCGCAGCCTAACATTCCAAGATTCATTGCGTAGAGCAAAAGTGGGCATGTCCCGGATAGGCGATAGAATTGGCACTTCGTGACTCAAGGGTGGGGGGGAATAGCTAGTGATGCAAAGAGGAAGCTATCTGTAGTCCCGACCGACCCATTTGAAAATGCAATGCATTTGACTTTCAAACAACAGACTATAAAGGCTACACCATGGTAGACTGCATCCCACGTGTTTGTGGCTGAACACCGGATGTCTTCCTCTTTATGAAGGTGCTGTGTAGCTCAGTGGGTTAGGACTCTACGCATGTGATTGGAAGGGCACCAGTTCTAATCCCAGGCTCAGCAGAGTGATGTCACCGTTGGGCCCTTGAGCAAGGCCCTTAACCCCTAACTGCTCCGGGGACTGGCCCTCCATTCTCAAAAATGTACATTTCTTTGGGCTATATTTTTGTTGGATAATTCATTTTGTTAAATAAATAAAATGTAACGTTGCTGTGAGAAGTGTTCAGCTGGGACTTTCCTGTGGTTGGGCGCTTTGTAACGAGAGGTGTGTCTGCTCTGTGTATATGTAGTCATGTATGTAGTCATGTGATCCCCATCCTGGTTACATGATCGCTGTGTGTCCTGGGGTCATCGAGAGGGGACATGGAGCAGAAGGTGACTGTCCCTCTCCAGCAAGAGAAATCAGAAGGAGAAAAAAGTGTCATTTTGAGAGACATTAGTGCGATGACACTCACCTGCACACAGTGTTCTCTTCACATTGTTGCCTTTCCTTATTTTTCTTTTCTTTTGGGCGTTTAAAGAATATTCTGAATAGTGGTGCTTTCGAAGGTCATGGTCACTCTCAGGAGCAGCAAAGTGAGCCTTATGCTTTACTTATTCAATCTAGCATTCCTATTCCTACCTGCCCACCTCGCCCCCAAGCCCCCAGATTAATGTTATTTGTGTTTTTTGAGTTTTCCTTTTATTTGCATGAAACGAAATCTTGAAGAATTATTATCCCCAGGGGAACAATGAAACAAAAGAGGTGATATTCTTTTTTTCTGACTAGCAAAAAAAAAATCCTCTGAGAATATGTTCCTGTTTTGCATCACACATATATTTATGATATCCATGAGAAGTTGCTGTTCAACACCACGGGGGGGGGGGAGGAGAAACAGGGGGAGGTACGCTTGAGGATGGGGGATGGGGAGTATCTTGGTCTCCATGGATACATGTAGTAGAAAATACTTACTTCTAAAGGCTGCCATTTGATAAGAAAGAGGTCGATCTGCTTTCTGTCTAAATGTCTTGGTCTTTCCATCAAAGCCACTGGAGGTCAGCGAGAGAGGCAGGGCTCCTGCACAGGACCAGCTGCTCTTATAATCAGAAACAAAAGTAGGTAGAGGATGGCACCAGGTACGGTATGCTGGTCATTAATAGTTAAGGTTCTTCTCTTCTGTGTGACACAGTCACTGGCTTCTAAGGCAGTCAGCAGAAGTCTCTATCCAGAGTGCCCCGAGGCGGGGTGCACAGGCGACTCGGCGTCATTAAAAGCGCACGGCCGCAGTGACCCTGCTCTGCTCCTGCATGGTCTCAGGTCCGTCCATTAGCGAGATGCTAAAACCACATGACCCTCCGGTTAGCACTGTTAGCATTTTGATTTCCGCTGAAGCTATTCCACTCAGCCACATTGTCCCTTGGTGGAAGCTGTTTGTGGGATTTCATACGTGTGAAGCATAGTCACGGCTGTCCCTAAAGCTGCTGTTACCAGGCCCAGCAGAGCAGGTGAATGCTTTTTCCTCCCGGTCCCATGATGTGGGGGCCCTTGACAGGTGTCCTGGAGGCCTGTAATCAGGCCTGAAACCAGAAGGGCCTGAGAGGGATCTTAAGCATTGGGGAACCTCAGCTCTGATTACCCTGCCTCACTGTTGATGGGTGAGGTAGGCAGAGAAAAGGCCGACGACAGGTCAACTGACATCTAGAAGCTTCTCCCCCAAAAGCTTTCAGCTGCTCTTAACCTTGTATGTTAATGCAGCACAAATCCTGTAATTCCCGTGGAACTTCCAGTGTGTAATTAGATGTCTACTTCAGGCACATTCCTGTTTATTTTTTCCCATTGCCCATATGCCCAGCTGTATTTTTTTAATGTGTTTATAACTGTTTTTTTCTGTTCTAAGTCCATGTCTCAATATGTCGTGTTTAAATGTCTTGCATATTCTGTTTATTCCTGTTTCTTTGCACCACAACAAACAAGATCGAAATCTGAAGTATTCACGCCTCACACAGCTGAAGATAACTCTAACGGTAATTAGGCTTTGATTTTGACTCATCCTGCCACGTGGCTCAGCGCCGCCCCCAAGTGGCAGAGGGGCTTCCCCACACCCCGAGCTGCAGGCCATCTGTTTGCGGTGCAGTCAGCGTCGCAGCTTGTGGGTGATGGAGCAGGAGGCATACCAGTCGGCGTCGCTCTGGGCGAGAATCAAACGCCCGACCTACAATGCATCACTCTTTACAGCGGGGTATTATACAGCGACACAGCATATGGGGCAGGGAAGGGAAAATGGAGCTCAGTTATCAAAATATCAGGAACAGAGTGTCACGCCGTCAGGGTTAGGGACCAAGGTGCCGTGTGATTAAAGTCGGAGCCAGGGGGCCAGTGCTGAAGCTGATCAGTGAAGCGAGTCTCACCGTTAAAATTCACAATCCCCCTCAGCTGATTTACTGACCCATAGAGTGATCACTTTCTGATGAGCTTGTGTTTTTACTGATTGAAAATGTGTGGTGATGGAAGACTGGAGTTATGAGTTTTGTAACCTTACTGGAACGATCAATATTATTTTATTTTTATTCTCGATTCATCAAATCATTAAATTGTGTGAAGTGGGGGATTATATTTTTAGAGATTTAATCCGGAATCCTCAATAGGTTTAAATCTGAGAATGGATGTTCTACTCTTTGGAAAAGGGTCTAAATTTAATCTTAATTCTGAAAACTGTCATCTTTTAAAATGAATGAAAGCATGTGAATTAGTAAAGACAAACGTTAAAGTATTAAGCAGGCTGAGGTTTAATGGGGTAAATGTGGACGCTAACCTAGCCTAACACTGACCTAACACTAACTTCCTGTAGTGGCTGAGGGTATCGTGGTCTCCGTATCAGCATGGGATTGGCTGCTTTATTCTATTTCTGATCATTTCCAGTGCTGATCTAAAACACCGACAGCTCAGTACAGAAGCACTAACGTCCCACAAACATGAGAGAGGGAACCAGGAGATTGAGCACAGGGAATAAACAGGAGGGAGTTTTCAGGCGTGGCAAGAGAAGCGCATTTTCAGAGCTGAAGCTATTTTCATGCTGCATTGACTTCGGTTAATAGTAAATTTGTGGGTGTATGTAACAGACCATGACCTCTGGAGATACAGGTCTGTGCACATCCCGCAGTCTTTCAGCCGTGCGAAAGCGCTAACCGCTGTGCTACAGCATATATGATACTTAGCAGAGTGTGTACACCATGGGAGTTGCAGGTGGCAGCTTCAACTCTGCCACGCCCTCTGCTCGGCGTACATGGCCCTAATGAGGGCCGTGATCTCATCCCCTTTAGCTTGACCGTGTCCTTTGGAGGTCTGATCCCTGCACCCCCCCTCCCCCAACACACATGTACGCAAACACACCATTCCTTCTTCTTAGAGAACAACTCGCTTCATGAGAAGAGAAAGTCCCAGAAGTTCAGCCGGAAGTCCATCATGTTGTTAAGCTGCGCGTGTTGATGTAGCGACACTCTCGGCTGAGATGAAACCTCCTTAAACATCAGCACCCGACTTTTGCTCCTGAGGTGCTCTGATTGTCCAGGAGGTGGAGAGAATCCACAGGGGCAGTAACTTTTTTAATGAATGCGTTAATTTGGGTGAATATAGCAGTTGCTCCTGTTTTTTGTAACCAATTCAATCTAGCACATATATGTCCAGCGCCCTCTTGTGTCCTGGGGGTCTTTGGTGGTGCAGAACTTAGATTAATTATTGCATATTTAGATTAATCTGAGGCTTTCCAATGTGTTCCTGCCAAGAAATGTAGTGGAGATTTAGTGAAAAGCATTTCCTTAAGCAAATTCATCTTTGACAGGAGAATAATAGAATGAGATTTGTGCTATTACTAGTTCTGCACTCCGGTCCTTATTGCGCCCCCCCCCCCACCCATGCAGTCTAGGTGTGGGGAGGATGAGACCTATGTCTCATGGGGCCTGTGCCCCACCAGGCGACAGGGGACACTTATCTGCCAGCTGTTGTGAAGCATGTTGGGGATTAAGAGGCGAATCGATCAGCTGTGCAGTTATGAAGTTATATTGAAAGTTATCTTGCGTAAACGATTATATAAGAATTTAGAGCTGACGTTGTCCCAGAGTTTTTCCCACTGCTTACTGGCAATGTGGATGTTGTCCGTGACCGTGTGGCCCTTCTGTAGTTTTTGGTCCTTCTATCACGTGGCTCCCTTCGCTGAATCGCCTGGGACGGCCTCAAGCTCTGCAGCAATCTGCAGTGAAGGATGCTGTGCTGGTGGCATGCCAGCTTGAGCTGGCCTCTGTCCCCATTTCTCGCGGCTGGACGCCTCCCAGAAGGCTGAGCTCCACCTCCGCGTGGCTCAGATTTACATCCTGAGCCCGGGCCCTTATTGATTACTCCTCATCGCTCTCGTGATTTATGATCTCTTTGGGGTGAGTGGCTGGAAGCCTGTTCCTGAGCCCGTGGCCTGATTTCCTCCAGCGGGATGGGGAGTTTAGGCTCAGCGGTGGCTGCTAACTTTTGACAGAACACCCTGTCGTGGTCAGCAGCCAGGTAATGTGACTGACATGGCGTGTGATTGTGACATGAGCAAGTCAGCTATTTATATCCTCCTCATAGGTGGGGGGGGGGGGGGGGGGTGTG
>JABFEB020000008.1:20206428-20222247 GCA_019775895.2 Stomatorhinus ivindoensis
CCCTTGACTATTCATTTTGAAGTTGATTGGTTGCTTGGTGTTGATATTAATCATGAAATGCAGAAACTGAGCTGCAAGGGAGCTTGGGATATTCCTGCGAGATGAAACAGCAGTCCAACTCACCCAGCAGGCCCCCAGCAGGAAGCAGACTCCGGCCACGTCGTCTTCTCTCAGGCCACTTCCTACCCGTAATCCGAATCATCGGTCCGTTCTCCTGGTTGGGCCGACTGGAGGCATAAGCCAGTTAGACGGTCGCTGGACCAGGTGGCGGCTGCATCTCATCAGCCTGGGAATGGGAGGAAGATGACAGATGAAAAGTCGGGCCGGCCCATCGTCCTGGAGAAGTTGTGGTGACCCAATGGTGACCCATTGCTTCATTAAGATCTGAAGGTCCAGACCACGATAAGCTGGTGGAGGGAGATGGTGCCACTAGATGGGAGATAATGGAGAAGCCTGTGATGGGCATGAGACTGGTTAAGGTTAGGGTGAGGTGTGCAGGAGCGGGGCTCCTTGGACCCCTTAATCATGGAGAAATGTGGAAAAACGCAAAGCAACATCTCACCCTTTCTGCTTCTGTCCCCCCGCCCTTTTTTCTGGTACTTTCCATCCTGTGCTTTCAGTAATGTGGACACCCAGGAGCTTTGTGGTGAGTACTTACCACCCGTGGGCTTCGTTTGTCTGTGTAAAGCCCAAGAAATCTTCTGTCCTGTGTGTGAGACAGAGAGAGAGAGAGAAAGAGAAAGAGACTCCTGGTGGACTGAACATTCCCGTCTCTCTCACTGCCGCAGAGCTATGAGATTACACAGCTTCCCTATTGACGTTTTCTGGGCGAGACCTGGTAATATGCTATTCCACCAGGGAAATGTGCACATTTGCATCACATAACTAGGTATCAGAGTTCCGGAGATCCATAACAATGATCCACGAACAGAATAATCTCTGTATTCTTTACAAACAGCCGGGTACACCCAGCAGGACTAAATGCAGCACTACACCACACCATATTCAACTGATTTTTTTTTCACTGTACAGCCAAAATCATTTTCTAGAACAGTGTTTCCCAACCCAGTCCTCAGGGACCACCAGACAGTCCACGTTTTTGCTGGGCATCCCTGAGGACTGGGTTGGGAAACACTGTTCTAGAAATCCCTTAACATCCACACTGTTCACATTCACTGTCTGAGTTTGTGACATGACACCGCAGTAGTCTTGGGAAATATTCCCAAGGATCATAGTGTGTTGGTGTGTCTATTAATGGATGCATGTGCATGAGTGTGTGCGACACTGATTGTCATTTTATGGTTATACATTGTGTGGGTGTGTGTTTGCATATATATGTCTATTTAACATGTAATATACAATATGCATGTGCATGAGGCAGTGGATCTATGAATATTTGTGCAGATACACAGAATTCTGAATTCTGTGCAGATACACAGTTTCTGAATCCTAAGCTTTTGTTGTGAAGCCTGCCTTTAAGAAGTCTCTTTGGATAAAACTATGAGCCAATAAAATACCTGCGGGCTCTATGAACTCACCCCTCCCTCTGTTCCTCAGACTACTTCGCCAGACACATGGGGGAGTACGAGGGGGTGCTGGCCTCTTTGGAGACCCTCAATCTCTCCATCCTCAAAGCCATGGACTTCACCAAGAAGGTCTGTCTCCGTGCATCTCGGTGAATATGTCCATCTGAGTGGTCATGTCCACGTCCGCCAAGTGGCCTCTCGCCTCCACGGCTGTGGCTCTGGTTCCCGCTCTGGCTCTGTTTCAAGTCTGCATGTTCTCTCTGTGTGATCGGAGACTTTCGTCGAGTGCTGCGGCTACCTTTCACAGACCTGAGAGTGCAAAGGTGTCCGAAATTCCAAAGGTGGATCGATGCCTTTAAATGGGATTCATGTGTGACTGCATGCACTCTGGCGGACTGGCACCCTTCTGCAAAGAGTCTCCAGGCTCACTGTGAGCTTGCGTAGCATCAGACGTCACAGATAATGGATGCACAGGTCTGTGTTTTGAGAATAGATGGAGAACACTCTCGGGGACAGAGTGGTCCCATGGAGCCCCGGCTGCCATGCCTGTAGCCCCACCTCTTGGTTTACGAAATGTCCCCTGATATCATCATTTTGTCCATCGCTACAGGGGTGCGTGTCCCTCTAAGAGGTGGAGATCTACAGCTGGTATAGGAGATGATTATCTTTCTCCCTGATTCTTGATTGAATTTCTGTCCAAACAATTGCGTAAAAATACAAAGCGTTGAGGTAGTACAGAATAGCCTGCGGTTTTGAAAGGGCATGATTGCCCATTCCTAATTTATCTCATAACAATGTCATTGGCGGGGGTAAATTATGGATCCATGTTGAATCAGCACTGTGAGTGGTTGTGTGCCTATATAATAGTTCCTTGCTATCACTTTGGCAAAGCAACTCATCAGTTCCTAATAAATATGTTGCAAATATCAGTCCATGATAAATACATTGCTGATTGATAGCGGCCACCTGCTGTCATGTGATTCATGGTGGAGCTTCGCGGCGTGCCGTTGATGCAGCGCTGCAGTGACCCCTTTGCAGAGCTACGCAACCTTAGAGCCAGGAGCTAGAACCATCCACGTGTGATGTTTATATCTGCGTTTGATGTTTCTTGCAGCTCTGTCACGGTTTCCATCTGCATGTGACATTTCCATCCATATGTGATGTTTCCTGCATCTCAGTCGCTGTCCCGCAGAAGGCCTCACAATCCATCCAAACCTGCCAGTGACTGCAGTGTGTGTAGCTGGCAATCCTGTTTGCCACTGTATCCATTCTCCACTGTCGCGAAGCTCGTGTTACTGGTCAATATCTGTCTGTTTCCATGCTGACAATCACATTTGAATTGTACCCCGTCGCTCCCCCAGCTCCCGTCAGCGGCGTCTGTGGCCTAGTTCAGCTCTGCGAGCTTCACCCTGCTTACTGTCACCATGCTCCCGTCTTCCTCAGTCTGCCGTCTACATGAGGATGCTTTGCCGTATCCCCGTGGCATTACAATGACGGTTCATTGCATCTGGTGTTAAATTGCTCTGTCACGCATGCAAGTCCCTGTAGTCTTTAACTCCTTGACTTTTGTGAGTCCGTGAGTACTTGCCCATATAAATAAAATTCAGTAGTTTGTTCCGTGACTGTACTCTGACAATTCAAGTAGCAGAAGTGCCGTATATGCGGATGCCTTTGCATCCAGTCCAAGGCTATTATGGCAGCATAGAAAGTGTCTCGTGTGCAGTGAGAACAGGCTGTACATCTGCCTAATGGGTATTTCTGTTTTTTTGAAGAATTCATATTCACCCCTGACCTTATTATCTCCAAGTCTGTTCATCTACCTACACCAGCAAGTAGGTGGGAGTCTTGAGTGTTTCCAGTGTTGGGCAAACAGCTTAAATGCAGCAAGCTAAGCTACCAGGTAATCTGCAAAAAAAGTATCGCTGAGCTACATGAAAGCTATACATCAGAGAAAAGTAGCTTAACTATATATATTGAACCTACTTTAAAATCTCTGGGACTGATTAAAAATAATATTGACCACCTACATTTTTCAAATAAGTATTTATCGTAAACATTCTACATTATATTTGTCGTAAACTTCAAATGTCTTGACTGATTTGGAAAACAGAAAAAATATAAGGTCCTCAAATGCGAGTGCCTGTCCCAAACAGTATTAAAAATGTGAATTGGTTTGTATAATAAATATATAACAAGCAGCGTCCGGAAAAGGACAAATTAAGAACCCATCCCAAAGAGGCTTAACAGAAAACGTGTTTTCATGCTCTCTGAAAGCAAAGGTAACTTCAGAGTCCGGATAAACACACCATTAAGCATCTGAATATGTGATTTTTCAGTCGTTTCTGTTAATTTTGTTACATTATTGAGGCTTGGATATGCCAGTTTGCCATTTGTTACATTATTGAGGCTTGGATATGCCAGTTTGCCATTTGTTACATTAACGAGGCTTGGATATGCCAGTTTGCCATCTGTCATACATCTGATCTTATGGCAAATCTACATTATTCTATTATAAACCTAAAATTAGCTATATCAAAAGCTCTGGGGTAGTTTGCAGACAATACAGACTATTTACAAGGTAACAAAACTGTTACCTGCATGTAAATGCGACTGTAGATTTATCTCGAACTGAACATTTCATGCCAGCCAGCTGACCAAAGTCCTGCCCGTGTCATCATGTCTCAGTAAGTTGCACAGACATGATGAATAGCCATCAATTGAAAATAACGTCCAAAAATAGACATGGTTCTCAGCAGGTAGTAAACATTGACTGAGTCAGACACATACATTGATCTAGGACTAGCACAACATACCCCATTTGGTGGATTAAACATGGGTCAGTCTGGGGAGATGCAGCGGTGTTCCGCTCTGTCTCACTCAGTGGACAGTCTCACTACATTCAAGCTATTCGCTTTTTAAATTAGCATCGATGCAATCTTAAAACTGGACAATGTAGCTAAACTAATAGCTGCTATTGCCCAACACTGAGTATGTTAGTCACATAACTCATCTATGATAGATGTAAGTTCATGTAATTATTTAATTATCCTTTATTGTATAAGCTTTGACTGATGTGGTTTGTCATCATGAAATGCCTGTTGTTCTTTACAGTTTGGACTTGCAGGTGTGGTCGCATTCATAGTGTCAAATACTCCTCTCTGCTCTGACCCATTAATCTGTACTATGCTCATCAACCTCATCGGAGACAAATTCTCAGTTCAGATTTTTTTTTCCTTCCCTGGCTTCTGATTTCCTAAAAACTGTGGAATTGTGTTTAGCATCAGGGGTGGAATTTGAGTTTTGCTGCAATGGAGCATCTGGCTTGTTATTCCAGAGGAGAGGCAGACGTGTGAGCAGCTAGCAGTTAGCAGCTAACCGGAGCCCAAACCGAGGCCCCCAAGACCTGTCTAAATATATGCCTAAATAAGTAAAATGTGTGAAAGTTTTTACCTTTAATTATGGCAACATGGTGCTGTTTTGTAGAAGGTGTTTTTGCTGAGCAGCAGACTGAAAGCTGTGTGCTTTCATGGACCCAAGCTGTGTTTAATGAGCTGCTCCACTTACAGCATTTCGGGACCCCGCTGTGTCTCCATCAATTCCTTTCACAGTATCATCCCTCCCCATGAAGAGGGCAGTCTCACATCTCTCACAGTATCTCTCTTCAGTTTGCTTTGCCACCCTCCATAAGCTCCATTCCTCGCTCTTGTCTTTTCTCCTTGTCTCCCTCTCCACCTGTAATTTAATCCCCCTCGTTCCTGCTCAGAGCTAGGCCCTTCTCCGGAGCTGGGGTTGCCGCGTTTAACGACGCCTCGCCTGTGCCGTTAATAAGGTGTGAAAGTTCAAAGCAGGCTGGAGGGGGAAATTGTGGTCACGCTCTGAGTGAGTTTTTCCTCCTTCCTCTTTCCTAAAAGATCGAAACACCTGTTTCAATTGCTAATGTCCCTGGGGAGGACCCTGCCTGGGGGACACGCTCGCACGCACAAAAACGACGTCTTTTTAAATGGTAATTAAGCATAAGCATTAATAAAATACAAAGGGTATTTTAGCGTGAGGTTTTCAGTGGGTTTTCTCCTCCCACAGAAAGCGGGCATTGGAAGTAGGTATTTTTTGCTGCATGCCGGAAATTGTGGATCTTAGAGGCAATTTTGGTGAGGAGTGACCTGATGTTTAAATGTCACCAGGGGTCAAATCAGAGAGGAGGGGGAGCAGAGTCAGATACAGAGTGGGTGGTGGAGACCCTGAATAAGCCACTCTTATTGTTATATGTATTTGTGAACACAGTCCTAAAGATGCAATATGTTCCAGCGTCAGCATGTTGTCTTACCACGTTACAAAATAATGTAAAATAAACTTTAAGAGTTATTTTTATTTGATATGGGTATTATACCCAGCTAACAGGGAACATTCCCCATACTTCAGCTAATGGTATTCAAAGTTCTTCTTAAAGTTGGCCGAGAAGGTTCTTATTGTAACGTTAATGGAACATTATTTATATCTTTTACATTTTAATATCCTGTTGATATTGGCACGATAATAGCACCTGAACATCCATCCATTTTCTGTAACCACTTCTCCTGTTCAGGGTTGCAGGGGGTTCGGAGCCTATGCCAGAAGCTACAGGCAGAAGGCAGGGAACATCCCAGGATGGGGGGCCAGTGCAGCACTAGGCACACTCACACACCGTTAGCACCTAATGGACAATTTAGTAGCTCTGATTCAGCGTGTTTTCGCACTGTGGGGTGAAAGTGGAGGACCTGGAGGAAACCGCACAGTGACACAGGGAGAACATGTGACACAGGGAGAACCGCACAGTGACACAGGGAGAACATGTGACACAGGGAGAACATGCAGACTCCACACACATGGAGCCAGGGTGGAGGCACGAACCCGTGAGGTGGGAGGTGTGGGGATCATTCTAATATTCTAATAAATACAAGTTTTAAAACTATATTCTAAAAGACTGTAGATTTTAACCAGCGTGCAATCAGGGAGCGACTATCTGACATACATCCAGCATGTACATCCCGTGGCTCTAAAGTACCTGTGTGCTCTGCTCTCTTATAACCCAATTGGGCTTCTCCCCCCTCTCGCCATTGTTCCTGCTACGTGGCAGCCTCCTATCTTAATTTCGGTCTCGTTTTAGCCAGTGTTCCTTCCCACTCTCTAGGTCTTGTCCATTGGCATGAAAGCCACAGACTTGACTTTTGCTCTAATTACTTTATGTTCTTGGTTTTTATCACCTATGTGCGTAGCAGCATTCCCTTGAAAAAGGAAAACGGCATCTCAGCTATCGCTTCTGTCTCCCTCTACCCACGGCCCTGTGGCGACGTCACTTGGGCCTGCCGGCACGCTGGTTAGAAACTACAGTCTTTTAGAATGTAGTTTTAAAACTTGTATTTATTAGAATATTAGAATGAACCCCACAGAGGTGACAGTGCTGACCACAGCCCCACCATTCTGTCCTGCGTTAACATCCTTTTACCATCCATCCATCCATCCATCCATCCATGTTTTGAAACCACTTATCCTATTCATGGTCGTAAGGGGGGTCCAGAGCCCATCCGAGAGGCAGGGAACACCCCAGGATGGGGCGCCAACCCAACGCAGGGCACAATCTCTCTCTCTCTCTCTCTCTCTCACACACACACACACACACACACTCCTATGAACAATTTGGTAACTCCAATTAACCTCAGCATGTTTTTAGACTGGGGGGTAAACCAAATTACCCGGAGGTAACCCGACCATATGGGGAGGACATGCAACCTCCACACACAGAATCCCAGGTCCCAGAGGTGTGAGGTGACAGTGGTACCCCCTGCACCACCGCGCCATCCTCTGTGAACATCCTTTTAGCATAATGTTGAAAAATATTGTGTTATAATAAAACCATTTTATAAAAATATATGTATACTGTAAATGCACCAGCCAGCCTTGAACCTGCGTAGTTAAATAATACTTACATTTTTTGCAAATGCACCAGAAACACTTATCAGTACATGTGATATTCTTGCTTATTCATTCATAATGTCCCCATGAAAATGTATTAAAATTTAAAGTTATTCATAGATTGCTTCTTACACCTCTAGCAGTATTGCTAGTAAGTGAGGATTTGGCAGCAGTACAGTAAGCGAAATTAATCAAAATACAGAAACACGGGACAGAACTCTAGGCGTCATGTAGGAATATTTCATCCACTCAAGAATGTTTGGTCAAACCTACTAATGAAAATTAACATTAAAGCTGATGGAAAAAGTATCACTCTTAGAAATACCCCCATTTCTCTAGCTGTCAGGGGAGACAAAACTATGCCCCCCCCCCCACCTCCTCGCTGCTGGAAATGTCTCTTACAAAATCTGATGAAGAATAACATTTGTGTCCTTAGTCTCGTTTTTTGCAATGGTAAGAGGCTTCCGTGCTGGTCCTGGCTGCCCGCCTTGATTCCCAGTGGATCGCGGTGACCTAGGTTACGGTGTTTCCTTGGAAACGGTCTGGTATGGGACTTGCAAAACGAGACCTGTCACCTTAAACACTCAGTAACTCGTCCTTCTCCCCGTTTCATCTGAAATTTGAGCACATCACTGAATATCTGGCTGTTTTATTTTTCTTTACATAAAAGTCACATTAACGAACTGACTAACACGAGGGAGGCATGTCGCCTGGCTGGTTATTCATGTATCTGCACTTCAGGTGACTCAGGGCTGGTCGGGTCTTTTTATTGCAAGCGGGTTTCCTGGCAGGTGTTTCTCGTCCTTATCCTTAAGCTCTTCCCAGCTCCTGCCCCGTCTCCTCAGGCCAGTAGTTGCATCATTGCCCTGCCCCGGGCCTCTCCTCCAGTCCCCTCTGCTCTTAGCCGCCCTGTTTCCTGCTGAACAGATGCCTCACCCCACTTCCCTTTACTGGGTACCTGCTGGCCAGGTCCCCTCCTCGCAGGCAGGCCCTGTGAACCCAAGCAGATATTGACCGGTGCTCATATCCAGAGCTGTTGTAGCTTTTCCCAGGCCGTCCTCGGGACCGTGGCAGTATCCCTTCCCCAGTACTGGCTTTCTTCTGCCCCAGGTGCACAGTTTGGACAGAACCCCCCCAAGCCTTATTATATGTGAGCTTTTGGACTCATCATGTCCTGAACTTTTCATCTACACCGCTCTATATTATTATATATTTTCATAGCAGAAGTTTTTTTTTATTTGAATCAGCTGTCGGCACAGCAGCCGGTTTCCCTGAGGAGACCTGTCTCAAAGCCCAGTTAGGGGGGCCATGTGAACTGCTGGATCCTGAGGTCCAGTGGAAGGTATTTTTTATTCCAACTCTGCAGGAAGACAGACATTCCTCTGTTCTGTGGACCTGGGCCCAGTCAGAGGGTTAGGGACTGTAAAGTGATAGTGAAGCTCCCCGTCACAAACAGTCTGCAGCCTCGACTCCAACGCAGCGCCATACTTTATCTGCAAGTTGGCTGGATTCGCTTCATAATTAATCTACTACTTATTGTCTAATTCCCAAATAAACACTGTGGGCTTTGTGTAGCTGGAGTTGTATAGGATCCTCTGATAGCAGTTCTAATTGTGTTTGTTCTTTTTAATTCCATCGTCATTCTTCTTAAGTGCCGTCTCAGCCTTAGAGGATATTGAGTCATCATGCTGTAACACGTCAGTTTTTCCCGATTACAATCCCTGGCTTTCGCAGTTGCTAAATCCGGCCACTGTAGCTCATTAGTCTCCCGTCTTTGGCCTGAATGCACTGCGCTGTGGTGGAGCAGGATGAAAATGCAGTCGGCTTTGCTTGACTCGTCACCCCTCCGCAGAGCATGTTACAGTTCCGCGCCATCGCACAAGGACAAAGCCTGCATCTCTGATTAGTCTCAAGTCGTGGGTCTTGCAGCATGACGGAAGTCTTTGCAACACTCTTGATGGCAGGGATCCTCGTTCGTCCGGCCCAGCCCGCTTACTTTAGAACTCCTTCCCGGCCCGTGGGACTCTGGTTGGCAAAGTCGACCTCAAAGACATTTTCTCTCCATCAATGGAGAAAGTCAGCAGCTGCAGAATTCTATGAGGATAGATCCGAGTGGCTCAACACAGTGTGATGCAGTAAAGATAGCCATGGTCAGGTCAGCAATGGCGCAAGGTAGGAGTCACTGCCAAGGAGTCAGTGTCCACTGGCAGGACACCCCCCCACCCCTTTCGCAATATATTGGACATGCCTCTTGAAGCCGGGAAGCAAGTGGACAGGGGATGAAATTCGTGCCCCAGTCTTGATTGTGTCGATGCTGGTCTGCGGAAATCCCCAGAGAGGTTTAGCGTTTGGTGACGTTAGGTCCAAAGACCGGAAGGTAGTGATCCAGGATTTCTGACAAAACCTGAAGTTCCAGCAAAAGTTTTGTGCCAATTATAAGTTGGTTTTCTATTAGTCGTCAAATTTTGAATAGGGTGTGTTTCCGTTAATGGATTTCATATGAATAATATTTATCATGTAGCATCCCACGAGATTAAGATCCAAGTCTCATACTTTCCTTGAGTAAGTAGCTGTAGAAGAACTAATAATCATTTATCTCATGTCTTACTAATTTGCAAATTCTGTTGCTATGGCAATTTCACAAGTTGCTCCTTTTTTGACTCGCCGCAGAAACCACCTCAAGCAAATGTAAAGACTTTCTGAGGCTGTTAGAGGCTTTTTTCAAAATTTGAGTATCTCTATTAACGATTTGCATCTTCAAGATGCACAAAATATAGTTCAGTGGGAACGACACTCATGTTAAAATGCGTGACTGAGTGCAGTGAAACTGCGTGTGAAATGGTGCATTAAGAATCGCTTGTACACTTCATCATATGCACGCGTTTGCATATATACGCATAGAAAGAGCACAGTTTCAGTCTGAGCTCCTATAAATTTTAAATTAAAAATAGCTCCAATCTATTTTAAGGAATAAGTATTTCTCAGCCCAGGCACCACAGTGGTGTCTCGAGTTGAAAGTAATTTTTTTGGTATCCTAGCAACCAGACAGCGATGCATGCAAAACATTTATTGAAAGCACCTTTGTAAAAAAAAAAAGAAGAAGAAAACTTCCTCTGAGAGGGCGAGTAAGCAGACCTTCCCACACATGCACACACAAAACTCAGAGATAGAGAAAATGACACAGAGAGTGTCTAGAAATTTATCATGTTTCATAGACGAAGATGTTTGAAGTGGGAAAGTGGAGTTGGTTTGGGGGAAAAGCTTTTATAGAGTGTGTGGCTCAGCAGGATAGGAGATTGTGCCTGTGATCGGAAGGTCTTCCTTTCGGCAGTGACGCCGGTAAATGACTGACCCTGCTTCCTCAGTTGAATGTCGCTTTGGATAAAAGTTTTTGCTAAATAACGAAATGACGTGATGGACAGTCAGACTGTCGGAGACGTTACATGATGTGTTACCATGAATCGGAGCCGGAAGATCAGAGAGATGTTCAAGCAGGAGGAGACCTGGATTACCTCTAGGTCCTCAGATACTCCATGAAGTCCTCTGACTCTGACCCCCCCACCCACTGAATGCCAACGGGGTGGGGGGTCAGGAGACCATGGACACTGACCCAAGACAAATTCCCTTTGACTATCTGCCAGCTATTTGTAATCTGCTTATTCAGCTAACCTGCTACACGATCTTACCAAATCGCCGAAAGGGGAAGCAGACGTCGATTTGTTTTCTGCATTTAAACAAAGAAAGAAACTGAAAGAATGTAGACATTTGATCTGTTTCTGGTTCTCGGTGCCGTGGGTTAAGGATTGTTCGTTACAATACGAGGGAAACAGAAGAAAATCACCATGATGTGAGATCTTAAGGTGAGCATCTGTGTGTTCTTGCTGCTCTGGCTTTAGTGCGCCAGCATTTTCCGTACAGTTCCGGAAAACCCAGGCAAAACTCAGGATATCCGGATGTGTATGAGCTTATTGCAGATTGGTTCTTCTTTGTTGGTAACATCCTAACTTCAGAGCACAACTTCAATGTTTTCAAGCTGACGGCCTGTTTTAGATCTTTACTGAGATTGAAAACCTGTTATTTTGAAGTTGCGGGGACCATTTTTTTTGCCCACCACAAGGGACTCAATGCAATCAAAAAACTAATAATGCCAAAAATCTTGTATTTTGTTTGGTCACTTATAGTGTGTGTGTGTGTGTGTGTGTGTGTGTGTGTGTTTCCGTGTCTGTCCTATTGCACTGAGAATCACCTGTCTAATGCTTTTGTTTCTCTGCAGGTGTATGAGCAGGGCACCAACATGGAGCAGTTTGTGACTCGCTTCCTGTTGAAGGAGTCAGCCAATCAGATCCAGTCCCTGCTGAACTCAGTGGAGAGTGCTGTGGATGCCATTGATGAACAGCACGGCCAGTCAGAGTGAGCTTTACATCCAAGCTAGGTGGTCCTGTTGTGTTCAAGTTACTCAATGGAACTGTAAGAGCAGAATAAACAGTCATGAGCAAAAAGGAAAACATCCCCTGCTCTGAGGAACTCTTTACCCAGTAGTGAAAATCACAATCAGAATCCCATCTCTCTGCTCTGTACCCAACATTTGGTCATCTGCAGTCTTTTTCTTAAATCTGAGAGTCACATTTTTGTTTGCTACAGTACTCATAGGATTGCTTTGTTTTTGTTTACCTTAGTTTTCCCAATAAGACCCTTTTTCACGGTTAACCTTTGACCTTTCGCTCTTAGGCCAAGCCGGGCAGGAGCGCGTGCCCCAGGCTCCCGCTTAGTGCCAGACTGCCCCCAGAACGACAGCACTAAGGACACCATGAGGACTCTGGGCCCCTATTCAGGTAGGGCCCTGCTCTAGCCAGGACCAGTCCTCTAGGTCACTGTGTGGCGCGGTGGCTTTAGCCTCTGTGCTTGTGAGCAGATGGTTGCTAATGTGAATCCCGTCCTCAGCAGAGTAGCCATGTCTCCATTGGACCCCTGAGCAAGGACATTAACCCTGGCAGAGTTTGGTACCTCTGGTGCTGGTTGGCCCCTGTTTCCCTTGTGACCTTTTGGGAGGAACTCAGCCTGCTGGGATTGTTCAACATCATCCTGTGTCCATTGCAGAAATTCATTCTTTGAAAATTGTCTTCTGCCTTTTGTCTTTCATTAATAAGAAAATACATTGAAATATCCCTCTTTCAAAAAGGGAAATGCTAATGTCTATTTTTTTAATTAGGGAATGAAAGACTTCACTCTGCAGCAGGATATGTGCTCCCAACTACAATTTCACAGTTTAACCAGTGCTGTGCTACAGAGTGCTTCCCCATGATGTCACTGCTTGTTTTCCATTCCATTTTGCCCCGCGTTCTTCTTCTGTTCCTCCCTGTGCCATTTCATCTCTATCCTGATTGGGCGATCCATTCAGTATTCCCTCCCACCATTTCACACCAACCTATCGCATCTGAATTCCTAATTGCACAGTTACAGGAAGTCAGTTGCTGTCAGATGATGATTGGTTTAAGGTGTGACTGGTGACGTAGTGAACCATTGCTGTTCTGGCGTCAGTGTGGTCGCATGATGTGTGCATATGTGCTCATAGCAAAGCCTCCATCTATCAAGCCATTAGAAAACATGAATCTCTGCCCTTCTCCCGCCTTCCTTATTCCTCCTTGTTTCCTCGCTGCCCACTGATTGGCTGATTGAACCGAGCCGATATTCATGGATGGGTCCCTCCAGCATGATTCTAAACCCCAACAAGCCTGCAGTGGCACAGATAAATTAGCCACTGGCGCTTGTTCGCTAAGGCTCTGGCTGATGCTGGCCTTGCTGTGCTTTAAGTCCATTTACTCAGGGCAGTAATCTTCTGTACAATGACCCTTACAGTGAAGGACAAGAAGTTCTTAGCCTAGCAAGCAAAGAATCTCTAATTACCGAAGAGGGGGTTAAGTGAGGCACTTTCGTCCTCATAGGTTCACTTTAACTGGCCTGTTGCTATAGTGATATTACAGTTGCGTTTCTGAAGCCTTCATTTAGTGCCAGTAGACAGGAGGTGCCGATCTTCACTACAGGCCCCAGCGATGGGTGAACGTGGCCGTCGGGTCCAGCCTCCAAGAGCATCCCCGGTGTCCTGTTGCATATCTGCGGCTGACATGCTTATTGTCCATCCCCTGGCAGGGTCTGCTGAGGTGAAGAAGGAGAGTCTGGAAGCGCAGGTCAACCGCCTGGCAGAGCTGATTGGACGGCTGGAGAGCAAGGTATGATGTCAGACACATGTCAACCTCAGCATCAGGGAAAACTGCACTCAGTCATTTTATTTGTGGAAACATCATCCTTATCCCAAGCGGCACCTGTGTTCAGTGACAAGACCGTTAACTCATCTGAAATGACATTGATGGATGGATGAGCTGGCCACCAACATGGAGCAGTTTATGACTAGTTTCCTGTAGATGGATGGATTCATGTTAATCACATATTAATTAGTGCCAGGTTTATGTAAATACAGTGAAGTGCCAAGGTTGGGTGCTGAGCTGAAATTTAAATGTGAGAATCATTCATCTATGACAGTTCCAGATCTTCTGCTCTACAATCTAAAGTGATGGTCACCCTCATCAGCTGGATGACACTTCACAGATCCTTCACAAAGCTTCACAGAAACATTTCATTTAGCAGAGAATTTCTTAAATGGCTTCATTGCTGCTTGTCATTCCATATCACTTTTAATCTGTTCATTTGTTGTCTTGCATGTTATGAAGTATCTCTTTCAATAACCCAGATCTTCAGGACACCAGTTGTCATGGTTTCCTCTGATAACGTTGACAGAATATACCCTGTGTAGTCCGTAGCCCCCAATACCTCGTCTGTTTGTCCAAATATATTTTAAACCTGCCAATCTCCTGGTGTCTGTAAACGTTTGTCTGAGAGCTGAGGAATGTAGTGAAACGCTGAAGTTCTTAGTCTCTGGCCGTAAAAATATCAACATTTTCAAAATCTAAAAGTGTCACATGTTTGGGGGGATTGTGTTGGTAAGACTTCGGTGGGATCTAAACTTTAAAACAGCGTGTGCCATGTAGCAAAGGAGTGAATACTGTGTTAGTTTAAGAGACTGAGGAACTATAGATGAGCACAGGGTACTGGCCTCTGCAGCGCCCCCTGGGAGCAGGTCTGAGATACCGGATCTAAATATTTAGACAACAAGCAACCCCACCCCCCACCCTGTCCATTTCTGGTCTGCAATATGACCTGTTTTTGTGTATAATACGGCTGCTATCGGGAGTCAGATCTGCACACCTGATTGTGTCCATCAGCTCCTGTCATTTTTCACGCGGCATCAGTGACGGACGCAGGAAACAAACCACCACAGCCGGCCTTAGTGCTCAGGCTTCCCCTCCTTCACCCAGCTCCGCCTTCATGTCTGTATGTCTCGCCCAATCGCACTGGGACACACTTTGGACATGGTAGAAGGAAGTCCAGCCTTGGCATTGTCCAATTTATTCTGTTTTTTTGAGGCATGAAGCCATGGATTTTAGTATGAAGCACAGAGCACCATCCTTAACCAAACATGGCATCAGAGGCTGATAAAACTGACAAGTGGATACAGAGAGGGGGTGTAGCAGAATGCAACCCAAGGCTTCCGGTGCAGTCCAGTTTCCAATCAAATCACATTACTTTCTTTGTCACATCAATCACCTTCATATCACTTGCCTCTTGGTGTAAGTGAGTGAAAAATGTGCGCAAAGGCAAACAGCAACAATTAATGCATTCTTAATGTGTTCATAAGCAGCATATAAGAATACCTTATCATCCTAACATATCTTTACAGCTTTAATACCCATTACTAACAAATAATATCATTGTACAATAGTATAATTATGAATGCATTATGAAGGTGCACTGAATGTTACACGAATGCATTATAAAGGCATCAGGAAGGTGCAGTTAATGTAAACCATTACTTATCACAGTAATAATACATAGTGTGCAAATTAGAAACATAAGCACAATGAACAGCAATAGTAATTCTTACTGTTTGATACAGTAACAGATAGACATTAAAAGCTGACCGATGTAGTTTGTTGACAGTAGTATTATATAGGACCACTGACGTAGTGAAACATTTTTTCTACTGTTTTGTTTAAGCAAATAGCTGATGCTGTTAAGTGTACAATAATTATGCATTTGTAGGTTTGAGAATATAGCAATTTTGGTATTTTTGTTTGCCGATGGTAAAATGCTGGTGAAATACTAAAGGCCCATTTAATAATGCATGCTATACCACAAGCATGTACCAATATCATTTCAGCGCGCAGAAAGAGGTCTGTGTGTGGCTCCATATTGAAGGATTTTATCTTTTCGGGGGGGGGGGGGGGGGGGG
>JABFEB020000008.1:20229425-20253235 GCA_019775895.2 Stomatorhinus ivindoensis
TGTTTGATGTCCTGATTGGCTGTGTCTTCAAAGTGTCCTGTGCTTCCTGTGGACAATGTTTGATGTCCTGATTGGCTGTGTCTTCAAAGTGTCCTGTGCTTCCTGTGGACAATGTTTGATGTCCTGATTGGCTTACGATCCTTATGGCCGTCCTGTCCCCCCAGGCACCTCCAGAGCAGGACCTGCAAGGCCTTCCAACACGCGAAGGTAGACACGCTGTGCCAGCCAGAGGCCGTGAGCACTGTCGCCGTGCCAGGTAAAATGCCCCCCCCCAAACATGGTCCAGTCTGTAATCAGCTGACCGGCTAATGCTCAGGCTCTTTCGTTATTCCGAGTGTGATGTCATTTCCTGCTGCGGCCGGCCTTCGGTGTGTCTCTGACTCCCTCCTCTCCTCCTGCAGCTGCCTGGTGCTCCTTCAGCAGGGACTGACCTGGCTGCCCTGCCCACAACCCGCTGTAGTTGGTACCCACTTTTTTATCGTTTATTTATTCTCGCGTCTCCTGTCATGACTCGGCGCTCAAACGCTCGTTCGGGACACCGTTTGACATCCTGCTGCGGCAGACTGAAGGAAAACGGCACCCACCATCCCTCCCTTTTGCTGCTCCATGCCCAAACAGGCAGACCAGAAGCTTCTGCTGAGCCCTGCCTTCTCGCCATACTAACACAACCCACTCTATTATCATAGCGTGCATTAATAAGTCATTTCAGAGCACATTTTGAAATCTATTAAAGAAAGTAATTTGTCATATCAGCCCGTAGTAGCATAGTTTGTTCAGGATGTCTTGGAACACTGCCTGAGTGCTAATGGTCAGACCTCAGCACTGCCCCCTAGTGGCAGCGTACTATAGAGGGACTCATTCAGTGAGTCTTTAGGTCAACATCTAGGGGCTGCACGTTCCTCTGCCCAGGCTCTCAAATGGAACTGAACAGTACCAAAGTTCTCAAATACAGAGACGGTGGTCATTTCCTCCACGGCCTGCTTTTAAGGAAAAACGTATGTCAGATACACTCAGACAGAGGCAGATTTTAAGAAAGAGAGATTTATTTAAAATCCAGCCCTAACAGCTGTTTGGCTGACGTGCTGGGGCTTGGACCCAACAACTTTTCACACCTGCAGTCATGTAGCAAGGAGCACGGCACCCTGCTCAGTAATGCCTCCAAAGTCGGGGCTCTGCATGCTGTACAAAACCGTTTGGGCTGCGCGGAAGGAGCTTCCTAGGATCCGCTCGAGGTAACAGGGAGTAGGAAACAGCACATTGGACTTTGTACACAAGTTATGTGCAAACTGATGTACACCACCCTGGATGCTGTAAGCTTCATCGCAGCCTTTGCTTACCAAGTTCTGCATGATCCCTAAGAACTTTAACTCACCCGTAGTGGAATATAGTGGCTCTTTCCATGTATTTTCCTTTTTTTGAAAAAACAAAAATTAAGATATGGTATGAAGTCAAATGTGATTTGAGTAACTGTTTACTGGATTAATAGAATTTCATATGATGATGTGTACCTCGGTAAACATTCAGTGATGCAGTGAGTTTATGGCTTCCAACAGGGGGCGTAGTGAACACTGGTGAAATTGTTGAACTTCTTGATTGTTGGTGCTCTGAAAGATAACGTGAGCTGCTCAGTCATGAAGGGGGGGCTACACAGTTTAGTCTATTAGATTGCCTGCTTTTATATATCAGTGTCTAAATGAATGTTAAAATACTGATGACTATTAAAACCAGCTTGCTGGTGGATAATTATTTCCAGTCCATCATCTCTCTGTTTACCCTACCCACCATTTATTCAATAATTTTCTGCATTCATAAATAAATATTAATATTACAAATGTAAAATCGTAACAGTAAGACAACGTGACATTAAAAGCTTATTCAATATTATAAATAGGTCCATCTCAGGCCTATTCGTTCCATCTTCTGAGAAGGAGTGACCCAAAATCCTTAGCAAAAAGAATCTGAATTGGGCCTACAGTTCTGTAACAATTTGGTGGTGGTGAATTCCAGGGTTGAGGACCCTTATTAAAATCGGCACAGAGGTTAGGCCTTGGAGAGCTCCGTGACGTTACCGGTGAGAAGCGGTACACATGACTTCCCGCAAAGGTTGCCGATGTACATTTCCAGAAGCAATCCCAGATGCAGCCACTGCTGATGAAGACTGAATCCTGAGAGTACTCCAGTGATGCGTCTGCATTTTATGGAAATTAGAGCTCATTAACGATCTCCATGACGGCGATGGTGGTGCTTTGCCCAAAGATGAAGGTGCCACACAGGACAGTGGTAACTCCCCAGCAGGTCAGGAACACTCTGCTCCAGGGTCACCATGGTAACCATGGGAGGGGGGGGGGATAAAGTACAGCTAAGTAATGACAGCAATGGGGGACATTACACGCAAGTCACACTGTACCTTTGGTAACGCTACACAACAGTTCCTTTGCTGGAAGTTACTGCATTTAAGCATGAAAATTCCATCCCCCACCTTACAAAGCCTAGTTTTCACCCATTGCCTAAAAGAACTCTACTGTTGCTCATTTAGTCACATGACACACACAGTCATGCCATCAGTAGCCTAATTCAGTAATGTCTGAAGACACTTGGACGCAACGCCGCTCAGAACCCCCCAAACTCCACGTCATACCCTCACACATGAACCGTCATGCCAGAGGCCGAGGGCTCACCTTGTGCTGCGCTTCACGGGCTCCGACTGCACGATGAACACCAGGCAGAGTCCTGCAGGGGGCAGACAAACAGCAAAGCCAGTTAAAACCGGAGACGCGCCAAAGAGGTTTCGTTAGTGATGACGTCAACAGAGCAGCGGCCCCACCTGGAAAGATGAAGATGAAGAAGGCGCTGATACCACCGATGATGCTGATGACCTTACTTATGTCAGGAACAAACATGGCGATGAGCAGGGTGACCGTGATCCAGATCACGGTGAGGATCACGCGACTGTGGTTCTCGAATGACCGAGTTACCACAGCGAACCGTCGCCAGACACGCAGCAACAGATTCTGAATCACAGACCTGTGTAGTCAACAAAACCACACACTTAATGTCAGTATTACATTCTTCTAAATAAAGACAAGGTACACTCATATTAGAAAACCCTAAAGTAATCTAATAATTCTAGAGGACCTATTGTAAAGCATGGCTGAATTTTAAATGAATATCCAACTGTTGATGACATCAGCAGTAGTTGTACCTGCCCAGGAGGAGAATAATGGGGTAGATGGTGATGATGGAGATGCCAAACAGCAGCCTGGAGATAATCATGGCCACATCATTTTCTGGGTAGGACATCAGGATGTCAGCTGCAACCTTCTCACCAAATGTCAGGTAGCCAAAAACCCCTGAAATGTTGAGATAGGTGTGAGGACATGGTGGGAAGCCCTGCTGATGGTGACAGTCCCTCAATGCGAGATGAGCTGGACAACTTCAGCTCTGTAAGCTGTTGCATGTTGGACTAAATCCCTTTGCGTTAGTGAGGGCAGAAATGACGCCTCATGAACCATTTGCAGGATTTTCTGACTCTACTAGATTCTGCCTCAAAACCAGCGAAGAGCACCATCTAGTGGGGTGAGAAGTTACTGCAAATGGTTCATGAGCCATCATTATGGCCATCACAGAGTTGCACCTTAACGTTAAAGCAGCAACTGTAAACTCTTTGGCTTCCATACTGGTGTACCCTAATGTCACATTCATATTCAGGTAGTGCTGAGGAGAAATTCAGAGCTTACCATTTTTCACCATTACCGGAAAGGGTTACCATGGGAGCAGCAAGTAGTAGTAATACTACTTGCCACTAGTCCACTAGATGGTGCTCTTGCTTTGTGGCATGCTTAGAACCCTTTTAAGAACAGAAAACACAGCAAATGTTTCAGAAAGCGTAATTTTGGCCAGTAAGTAGGTCCGAACAGAGAACCCAGTATGTAGGACGTCCAGGACCTGCGGATACACCCACCTGTAAAGGAGTAGATGAGCAGGCAGATGAACATGGACACCACAGAGATGACCACCCAGTGGGAGAGCTTCTTGTTTTCCATGCTACTGTAGATGGCAATACTGGCCTCGTGACACTGCAAACCCACCAAGAGAGGGAGCTATGAACAACTGGCAACATTGAGTAAGGTGTGGGGCTCACACACCCATGGGAGGCCAGGGGGGTGGTGAGTCTTCGCTGGGGCCACTCACCTGAAAACCAAAGCAGATCGTCGGGACAACGCTGAACATTGAAGCCCATGAACTTATGCTGAAAAAGGAAATAAGAACATGCCAATGCATGGTTTGTTCTTCCAGGCCAGCTGGTATAAGAAACTTCTATTCCAAGAAAGCAACTAAAATGCAAGTTATATGGTTAATAATGAAAATGACTAAAATGACAGTTGACTATGCCAGTTATGGACACAACGTTGGTGGCAACAGGTTCAAACATAAACCTTAAACAGTCCTCAAACCAACATTCTGCAATAACAGTTCACTACAAAGTGTCCACTATAAAGTCATGCAGTAAAAAAAGGCAGCCCAGGAACTGAAGGTGCCCACAAGATTAAAGAACCAAATCCAAAGCTTTTATGTGGATTATATATAGTTTAAAAGTCTTTAATTTAATGTCTTTTCACTGAAAGTTACCATGAAAAACACCACTGGCCACCAGCAATAACCTGAGAAAAATATTATGTTTCATAACAGTGAGTATGTTTCCCTAACCCTCCCATTAGCAGCTTACATTCAACTGCATGGTTCCAGCTATACAAGTCGCTAACATTGTTAGCAGCTATGCTTTTGGAAAATGTACCCAACAACAGACCCTATACCAAATTTTTAAAAACCCGCTTACCCACTGCTGTACACTGGAGTGATGGAAACATGGTCCTCTTTCATGTAGTATTTTACGATGGTCGCCACCGATAGGTACGTGGCGGCCAGGGTCCCCAAAACGCTGGTGACACAAGGGGACAGCAGAGACGGTGACAGCAGCAGTGCGGATGTGTGTGGGCACGTGTGGGTTCGAGGGGCGCACACTCACCTGGTGTACTTCTGGATGCTGATCTCCTTGGGTATGGAGAGGGGAAGGATGACGACTAGGCAGAGAAGCAGCAGCGTGAGCCGTGGGTCGGTGTACCAGTGATAGGGCATCTCGGGGGAGCCCGTCACTGTCACGTACAGGGAGACACACACTGGGGGCACAGGGGTCACACCAGTCACAGGTCACTCAACCGAACCAAGACACGAGCAACTCGGATAAACCTGAGCTGCAGAAGAAGCGCAGGCACCTCAGGGATCCTGTGTTTATCTACAGGTATTTTACTCATGTCCAGGCTTAAATTCAGCCAAACGTTTTTTGAGAAGCACGGTCAGCCAGTTCCAGAACCAAATGGGGGTTGCTCAAGGAGCCGACAGTGAAATCATTCTACCAAGCTTGGGATTTGAACCTATGACCTTCTGATTACAGATGTGGTGTCCTGTGAGAGTGAATGTCAAGTGATAGACTGGCATCCAGTTCGAGTGTACCCCAGTCATGTGTCTTTTAAGTGGTTAGATGATATCTGGATGGATGACTCACATTTCTCCAGCTGGTCCTGCACCACAACCAGGAAGGCCACGGAGATCATGAAGAGGTTCAAGACGAAGCAGACCTCGCAGAGGTGTCCTATGGCCGGCCCACACAGCTCGCGCACCACATCGTGGTAGGTGTTCTGCCTACTGATGGATGAGGAGTAGCCGAGGATCACCAGGCCACTGATGAGGAACACCAGTGACCCCTGGAGGCAGAGGGCAAGTGGGCTGCTCAAGGTCTCAGCTTTGACCCAGCCTGTTACAGCTGCACATGTTCACGGGGTCCCATAGCACATCCCACACATGAAAAGCACCTTATAAATACCTCAATAAATGCCCATATTTGGTTGTTACCAAAAAAAAATTTGTTTCGGTAAATTACTACAACCACATTTATCAGACGCTTTCGTTCATTTTGAAGAAAGGTCAGTTAGTCCCTGGAGCAATTAAGGCCTTAGGATTCTGCCGACACCAGGATTTGAATCAACTACCTTCTGACATCCAACTGTGGCACACAGCACCCCCTACAGCTGTTCACACTCCTGGAATGTTTGGCTCCATAGGCCAGTGTGTCGCAAACCAGTCCTTAGAGACCCCCAGGTTTGGGAAACACTGCCATGAACATTACACCGACCTGTTGGCTTCAAGTCAGCTGTTACAGCAGCGAAATACCTTCTGTTGTACCCAATGGAGGGGCTCAGCAAGGGGGAGGGAAAACAGTTATCAACATTGCCCCCCCCCCCCCCAAATAAAGTGCCCCTAACCCAACTCCAGCCCCTTCATTATAGCCAGGGTGTGAAGAAGGGTCATGCATTCACACCATATGTGGGAACTTCAGCATCTGAAGGTAAACACTTCTATCTGAAAGTATAGGTCTACACCTAGCGTACACACCCCCCCACCGACAAAATGACCAAGACACTGGCTATTAGAAATTGACATTGGATAGTACATGTAAATTCACCGGTGTGTGGGATTGTGGTTAATCACAGACTTGTTTGAAAAATTCAATTTTAAAATGTACATATACCTATCAAACATTAAAGCTAGTATGGGGTCATAAAGCCTGCCTCAGGAAACCAGACGGGGATAAGGACTGGCATTCCAGGGGGCCGTGTGCCTGAGGGAGGGGATTCTCCATGCAAGGTGGACCAAGGTGGACCACTGTACAACTGCATCACCCACGGTCAGAGGAATGCAGGGATCGGAGAACTTTGGGTAGGCATGTCGGGGCAGGGCAAGGTAGAGTTGAGCGGGGGGTCCCAGTTTTCATTCGCGGATACTTGTTGCACTAGGTACCAGACAGCGGGCCACAATAACAAATCAATTCCCATGGATAAAATTCTACAATGAAAGAAAGCTAAATAATTCCATATATTTCGGTGTAAAACGATGACAGATCACGGATGAGTCTCGCAGAAAGTCAGAATTTTATAAGAACTAAATCTAAATACCATACAATTTCATTTTTTGTGTGCTTATTCTGTAAATATTACCCATACTCACCAGTTCCACCCCGATGGCGGTATTGACTCCCCCCGCTTTGTGAAAAGCCCATGGGAAGTTGAGGAGTCCTGCACCCAGCGCCGATTTCAGCATTATAAACACGGCACCGAACGAGCCCAGTCGTGGGCCATCGGTGTCCAGCGCCGGTTTGCCCAGCAAGCTGATGCTCTCCCTGGCCAGTTCCTCCATGCTTAGACGCGTGCCTACTCCCGACAGGCCGGCCGGTTCTCGCTGGTATAGTACGTCCTAAATATACTGCGAAAGGCGGAGACACTGTGATGGGAGTATATGGAGGTGTTTCCACACTGCAAAAAAAAAGAAAAAGAAAAAATCTGTTTTATGTTTATCCATCGTAGGCGGTTTTGAAAAAAAAAGTGAAATAAGTTTGATAAGTCTACATGTAAATTACATATATTTGATCTTGATTATTACTGCATATTTATACCTTTTTCTTTATTCTTCAAATAAAATTGGTTCTACTTTTTTCTACAAGGTTACACATTCTTTTAACTGACAATACAATTTCACTTACTGTCATACCAGATAAGACTACTTTTTTTAACTATAATTTAATTGATACATATGCCAAAATAAACAAGAATAGCCTATTCATTTGCCCAACAAATTCGGTCTTATCATGGTAAAAAGTATATTTTTAGCAAGTTTGATGAGGTTTAGGGGAAGGTACGCTTCAAATACTGGTTCTTTTACACCTAATAAACCGAACTAGACACGCGGAATCTGGAGCGCCACCCAACTCCATGTCAAACGGTGCGTAAAATGAAAGTTACGCGTGGGTAAATAGTGTCACCTCGGTGCCTGGCTTCGGGGAAACGTGTGTTCATGGCACATTTTTTGGAGGTCCCGTGAAGCCGAACATGGTTGCCTGGTTAAAAAAAGAAACGCGTTATTATTGGAATTTGCATCTGACTGAGCAGAACGAAGAACTGAAACAACTAAATAAACTGAAAAACTCCATTCGACGCCTTCCCCGAACTGACCATGTAGCCTACCTGAAACAGAAGCTCACATTAATATAAAAAAAGCTCACAATAAATCACATTAAAATTGGATTTCTCGTCGGTTTCTGCATTCTCATTCTAAATCAATAATCAAGCACATCTCACACCGCGTTGTACCTAATCAGATTAAATAACCTGGCTGGGCCCCTCGAATCAGCTGTAATAGCTTGTGTGGATTGAACTGTGAATAAAAGCACCCAGAAGTGTGAACAAGCCTCAACGCCAACGCCTACGTGTGAAAAGGTACAAAGCTGGACTTACACTTTCAAGCAGCGCTGTGAAGCAGACACGCTTAATACTCACTGACACAAAAAATTCCTGCCAGCACTCCCCGCCCTCGCCACAATCAACCACTGAGGACGCCGAGGTCATGTCCTCGGTATTTTATGTGCATTTTCTATTGGGATATTTTATTGAATGATGCGCTGACAGCAAAGCCGACCGAGCGATCAGATGTCATTCTAAATTAGTGGTGTCGAATCATAAACACAAAGTGTATTAATTTACACCGTAGTCTTGAAAATACTGGGGGATTCTCCCTCCCTGCCCCCCAACGGGAAGGGCTAATACTTTTGACCTCATAATTTTTAAAAAAATCCGGCCATGTCCCTGCCTGGCAGGGAAATGGTTCGCGCTGCTTGTGACTGGAAGGCCAACAGTTCGAATCTCTTGCTTAGTAAAATAGGTGCATCTCCGTTGGGCGCTCAATGAAGGTCCTTAATACAATGAAAGAATTCCAGGGATTCTATACTCGGGCAAATGAAAAATGAAGCATCATTTAATTAAATGTATTTAATTTGTCCAGACCTACCTCCAGGGTAGGGTCCTAGGCATTTCAGGCAAGATATTGGTACCTTTTTTGGGGGTCAATTTTTAGTTAGTAGTTGCCTTATCCCCAGTTCAAACGCAAGGGGTAGACGCACTCAGCTGATTGGGTATTTGCCTCATAATTTTCCAGCTACAAATGTAAAATAGCACTAATATGACTATTATTTACGGGTCAAAATACATTTTGACATTTACTGATGTAATATAAGATTGTAAAGCCCTTTAAAAATTCTTTCTATCCAGTTGGATTTTTTTGTTCAATTCTCTTACACCCTGTAGAGGGCGACAGCTGATCTTTTATTGGAGAATTCGGCTGTACTTTGCTCGTTTAAATTTCTTGCGGACATAAAGTTTATGTAGAAGTCTTGCAAGTGGAAGCCTGTTAAGAAGGAGACGATCTTAGTACAGCACAGTGCAATTTACTCTAATAGCTGAGGTAATTATGTGTTGTAGGGGCTCCTACCTCTTAACCAGAATTCATTCTCTCTGACCTTTGCTCATGCGCGCAGGGTGTTTAGCGCATGCCCGGGCTTGGGTCGCGGGCTTCTGGTGTTTTACACACACAGAAATAAACGCGCTGAGCTTGACTGCCTATTTTTTCCTGCTGCACCGCATCCCCACAGTGTCATTTGTAATGTGATTTATCACCTGTCGTGCGGTAATGCGTACTGTTGTGCAAATCAATGTACCTTGCACGTAAACTATTTTTATTTACTTAACTATTGTATATAGCATATTCTATATAATATACTCTACATTTTTACACAGCATATTTTAATTTTATTTTTGAAATTTCATAGTCTTTGTATTTCTTTTTGTAGCAGCTGTTCTAGGTTTACTGGGAATGCACAATGCCGCTTTGGATCTTATAATTCACTTGTTAATTAACTTATTACAGCCCTTAAATTTATATCCTCCTGAGACCCAAGGAAAAAAGTGTCCTTCAATTTAGGTTATTTGTCTTTGGAGACAACTTACAGTTTAGATTTTTTTCAAATTTATTTTTATTTTTAATTTCACAGCATGTCCTCTTTAGAGTACAACAGGAATAAATACGTTTCCTAACATCAGTGAAAAGATAGATGCAAAAATATAATGTCCACTACAATGCACATAAATGAATGGGGGGTCTCAGGAGGATATGTACTGTGATCACTATGGTATTTTATTTATTGAGATTACGCGCAGATGCAGTAATTTTTCTGATGTTTCACGATTAAAACCAACGAAAAAGCTCATCGCATTTACTACTAGCATATATACTCATCCAATCAGAGCAGAGCAGGTTGTGTTTACGCTGTTTCTATAGTAACGTACAAGCGTTGTGGAATGGAAACCACGCTGTACCTAGGTAATGCAGTTAGCCGGGCAAAATAAAGAGTAAAGATTAACCATAGAAGTTGAAGTTGGACCGAAAAATTAGTAACGTTGTAATAGAAAGCTCGTCATCCGAATAGTTAACTAGCGTCTAAGTAGTTATTAACGAAACTGTTCAACGTGTTTTAAGGATCAACTAGACAGCTTCCAGGATGCAGACGAAGCTGTGCCCTTCGGCAAAATTAGAAGAAACTGCAGAAGGAAACTCGAAGGGAAGCCATGATTTTTATACGGAGGTCAAAAACTCTACTAAACACGGTAAAGCGTGTATATAATTCTAAACTGTAAAATAGCATTAATGAAATGAATATTATATATTTATATATATGTGTGTGTGTGTGTGTGTGTGTGTGTGTGTGTTTGCTGCCCTGACATGAGGCTGTGGGCTGCATTTTAATCAAGTCAGTACTGTTACCGCCACTGTTGCTGTTTTGTGTTATTTTATGGGTGTCTTGTCATCCTCATCCCCCACCAAAGACGGCCACGCTGCAGGTGGGGAAACTGACCTTTCGGACCGGGTCAGACAGAAATGCTTGGAGGCTGACGGGCAAAAGTGCAAATCAGGACCCAAGCAGGACAAGAATGACAGGGACCCAGGTCCCAGGTACTGGCCGAGTCACAAGCACAGATCAGAGCTCTGCAGCGTGGCTTTTTATACCCACACTCTTAATATGCACGCTATGGTCTTTTCCTTTTAAAGCTCATACACTAAACGCAATATGGTAATTGCATGCACATTCTAAGACGCATATTTTCTGAGTCATTTTAATGTTCCTTTTCGATGTTGTCTTGCTGTACAGAATGACAAAGGAATTCCTAAAAGCCCACTGCAAACAGCATAAACTTTACATGACCCCATACCTGAATGACACGCTCTACCTGCACTACAAAGGTACTACCGATGTTCTACCTCACCACAGAGAAGCTGCCATTCATTTGTCAGTTAAAAGAGTTCTAGAACTTCAGTGCAATGCGCTGCATTAAGAATGGCCTGTACTGTAAATAGAGACCACCATAGCAATTTGGAGTGGTATGGTTCTGCTTTCAAGTACAAATTTAACTCCACTACACAGATCATGCAAATACACTCTGGTCAGAAAGGAAAGGTCTAGTTAGCCAGCACCTGGTGGCTACAAGCAGTGACGGTACAGTACAGTGACAGTAGCACGTCTTCCCCAATCAACAGTTCCAGTTCTAAGGTAACCAGCGATTCACCCCGCAGGGAGGGCTGTGCTGTGACAAGGCTGAGAATCCACAGCACACTCGTCGTCTGCTTTCGACCAGACGAGGAACTGTGGCAGACAACAGATACAGAATTTGACATCTGAGAAAATCTGGAGGGAAAAATCTAGGGCGAAGTTAATTATGAATCAAGCATTAGTGGAAAGTATTTCCTATGTCTAAAGAATTCTTCATGTCTTTTAAATTCTTCAATTAATGTTAGTTATCAGGACAGGAACCAGCAACTCCAAACTCACTAGCTGCATGGAGGGCAGGTAGGTGTCACCCTCATGCCCTGAAGTTGAAAATTTACAACTAGTATACTGTTCCACATGCATTTAGTAAGGGTCCATTTATTCATCACCCAAAGCTGAACCCATTCAGAGGGCCAGACCTCTGTGCTGCTGATCAGAAGGTCACTGGTTCGATTCCCATGCTCAGCAGAGCAGCTATATCTCTGTCCCTAACCCTTCTGATGTTTCCTTCCCTGTCACATCCCACGCCATCTCCACCCTCCAGGATTCTCTACCATCGAAAACTTGGAGGAGTACACAGGGCTGAAGTGTCTTTGGCTGGAGTGTAACGGCCTGCAGCGGATCCAGAACCTGGAAGCCCAGGTCCAGCTGCGGTGCTTATTCCTCCAACAGAACCTGATCCACAGGCTGGAGAACCTGGAGCAGCTGAGTCAGCTGTGCACGCTCAACGTCTGCAACAACTACATCAAGGTTGTCGAGAACATCTGTAAGGGCTTTATGCGAGTTCTACCTGCTTCGTCTGTTTGTGGCAAATTATGAACATTTCTCTAAACTGGTTTTGCTTTGAAGAAATTGGGATTCATTTACATGCATTTTTTTAGCAGTTAAGTTTACCCAAGCGAGGCAGACACCAGCCCTGTGTACTGTGACTTGCCACTTGTTCTAGAAACTAAATATAGTATTACAGCATTGTATTGAACACAATATGGTAATTTAACCACATAATATAGTCAATAACAATAGCTAAAGATGACACCACAAAATCATTAGCATAAGGATAGCATTAGCATAAGAAAAAAATATTTGCAGTGAATGTTTTTTTATTAGTCTTTAGAGCTCAGTATAATTTGGTTTCTATTTTTAAGAATAACAAGGAGAAGGATGTTTATGTAACAGTAAAATAAAGGAGGGATAGTGTGGTGTTGCAGTGGTTGGGAGTCTTGCCTTGTACCTCTAGGGACTTGGGTTTGAGCCTTTGCCCTGTCTCTGTGGAGTTTGCATCTTCCCTTCCCATGTCATTGTGGGGTTTGCATCTTCCCTTCCCATGTCATTGTGGGGTTTCCTCTACATTCTCCAGTTTCCCTCCCAGTTCAAAAAAATGTGAATTTGTCTTGCCAAATTTTGTGCGTGTGTGTGCCCTGCAATGTGTTGGCACCCCCTCCCGGATTAATCCCTGCCTTGCACCCGTAGCTTCTGAGATCTAGACCCACACGATCCTGCAAAGGACCCACAGGTACAGAAGATGGATGGAGGATTAAGGAATTGTTTTCTTCTGTTCTTTTAGGAATATTCCCGTGTCCGCAGATTATCTGTTAGCCTCAGGAATGTGCCCCTATTTGAGTGACTTTTTAGGTGGATGAGATACATATGGCCGTTGTGTGTTGCTCCTGTGCCCAGCATGTCTGCCGGAGCTGAGTACCCTGCAGCTGGGCCACAACGTCATAGAGAGCATGCAGGACATCGCCCACCTGGCCCTCTGCTCCACCATCTCCGTCCTCGACCTGTCCTACAACAAGCTGAGAGACCCTGCCATCCTCAGCGTCCTGGAGGCCATGCCCAACCTCGTGCGTTCCCACATCCCGCCATGTCCTCTGCAGAACAGTCACATGCCCTCTGGGCCTTTGTACTTGCAGCCTTGTTCTTTAGCCACAGCTCATGACCGTATGTGAGGAAATGAAGGTAGACTGAACCATAAATGTAGCTGTTTGCCTGGTGGTTCTGTAGTAGAATTCTCACCTGCTATGCGGGAGCTCTGGGCTCGAATCCCAGCCATATCCTATCTTGATGTCCAGTGAGACGCATACGTACGTGTGTGTCAATGGAGATCAGGATGGGATGTTAAAAAAAAATAAAGTATTCTAAAATAGCTTCATTACAAATAGGCTGGTGAAGTGGAAATGACCAGACTTGTCATGAGTCTCAGGGGAAGATGACATCATTGGTCTTATTACATCATCCATTGGTTTTATTATATCATCAGTCCTCGAGCTCTGCCTAGTAGCAGAGTTACCAAGTCAGTTTTATTGTTATTGCTGCTGCTTTCAGAGAGTCCTGAATCTGATGGGGAATGAAGTCATTCGGAACCTCCCCAACTACAGGAAGACACTGATTGTGCGTCTGAGGCAGCTGACTTACCTGGACGACAGGCCTGTGTTCCCCAAGGACCGGTAAGGCCAGACAACCACCAGAGTCAGGGCCTCCTGATACCAGATTTACAGGGAAGGTGTCACCCTCAAGCCCATAGGGTATTCAGCTTTGTGCCTGTGATCAGATGGTTGCTGGTTCGAATCCCATACTCAGCATAATAACCACATCTCTTGGGTCCCAGAGTAAGCCAAACCCTGAAATTCTCCAGGGGTGCTGCACAAATGGCCGACTCTGTGCTCGGACCCAAAACTTCACTCTCTCCTCTGTATGTGTGTACAGTTTGTCCTAATAAAGGAGAGCAAGATGGGATATGTGAAAACAAACACATTCCATTGTAATGCATCTGATGTATATTGTGAATCCTGTAATATCAATAATGAAACCCACCGGGTCGCTCTCACTAGTGCCACTGGGCCGCTGTGTGCTGCAGGGCGTGTGCCGAGGCCTGGGCCAGCGGAGGCCTGGAGGCGGAACGGGCCCAGCGGGAGATGTGGGAATCCCGGGAGAGGAAGAAGATCCAGGACAGTATAAATGCAATGATCGCCATCCGGGACAGGGCCAGGGACAAGCACAGACTCGGGGGGCCGCAGGAGCACGGTGAGGCGTGCAGGCTGGGCACAGGCCGATTTTATAGAGCAGCACATAAAGAAACGATATCAAGCTCAGAAATAAAAACACGTGCTGCTCCACCTACTGGAAGGGCAGATAACATACTCTGAACTGTATTCATGGGCGCCCCCTAGTGGCACTTACCTGCTATGCTCTAACAGGCAAGGCAGCTGCAATGGCTGGGAAGCCGAGTGGGCAGGAAAAGATTAAGGCCTTCGTTGAGGATTGCCTGCAGGCTCAGCAGGAGATCCAGGAGAGTGACGCTGTGGGAGATCAGCCAGAGTTGAGGGCTTCCACTTTGCCCCATCAGAGCCAGGAAGCAGGACCTAGCCTTCCACCTGCTGGTAAACACAGCTTCGGGGTCTGAATGGACGCACTTCGATACTGGTGTAGGGGTGTCACTCTCGTTCCTTTATCCTTAACTTCAGATTTGCCTGTCAAGCTGATAGCCAGCCAGGGATCCTCAACTGCCGCAGAGCACAGGACACAGCCGACAGCAGCCAAGGACAGCTCACTGATCACAGAGCTGCATGTGATGCCAACTGCCACTCAGGAGAAACAGCTGATCACAGAGCCAAAGAATCAGCGTGTGGCTGTGGAGACACAGTCGATGGGCGCTCAAGGTGTTTTAGTCACAGAGCTGGAGAGATCGGACCAATTGCAAACGATTCATTTGGACGACGATTCCAGGATCTGCATTGCTGTAAGCATGCCGCTAAAAAGTTATTGTCTGAGCACAAAAAAGAGCAGTCGGGCAATGAAACCACATTAAAACTAGAGATACCGAAATAAAGTCCTTGGGTGAATCTCAATACCAAGAACGCAAAGATCATATTTGTGGTCCTTGCAAGCCCGGTCTTGCTAACTTGCCTTCCAAGAAATAACTTGGGGAGCAATGAATCATGGGATTGGTCTCGTTCAGCGAGGATGCAACTGACATGTCCTTGATATTTGGGGCAGGCCAATACCAACATGTGGGGATTTTTACCGTCCTCCGTATTTCTATTAGTATTGGAACTGGTTCTCGGCAATGGAAGATGACATAAAACTGGTATACAAGAACACAAGTGCGGTCAATTCCCCCATATGTACGGTAACTTCCAAAAGGGAATACTCCTACCTTAATCGTTCCTTATTTTTTACCTTATAAATTAAGGTTACAAAGGTGATGTTTTCTGTTTACGACTTAAGGCTCCAAAGTGTATGGAGCTGAAAACAGGCGTAACAAAAGGCTCATATATCTCTGTTGTAGGACCTTCCTGACTTGGAGGAGGTGGAGGATACAGACGTTTCTGCTGGGCAGGTATATTCATCAAAAGCAGGTGTTATTAGAAATGTACCACAAAGACACTCTGGCTTGCAGTATAAAGGGAAAATAACCCAGTTCTCTTTTAATTATATTTCTCCTTTATTTTTCTCCAGTACGTGTTGCGACCGATAATCAAAGTGATCTCAGAGGAAGGAGAAACACGCCCACAGTCGATCCGAGAGGTCGACCGCACACCCTCATGGGCGCAGAGGCCCAATCCCAAGGCTTCCGAGCTGATTCTCAGGATAGAAAGTGGGCCAGCCAGCAGTCACCCTTTTCCAGAACATTCCCTGGCAGGAAATGCTCCTCAGCTTAGAGAATTCCCCCCTGGCCTACTAGGCCAACTCGAAGTACCCCAAGTAAGCCAGCATCCCCCCCAGCCCAGGGTTCTAATTGAGGAGCTGGACTGAGGGGGGAAGGTTTTAGTAATGGCCAGATATTGATCATATACCTCTGAGTTTCAGCAAACTCATGATTCCTGTCTTAAGTTTCAGTAACATAACTTAACTTGCATGCATTTTCTTAATGAAATAAAATAGAAAATACTCAGTTTACCATTTACTCATAGACGACTACATTTATTCAGTGTTTATGTGAGCTTTTCTCCCTTGGTTTCTTTGTAATTGTTATTTAACGACATATACACATGAAAGCTTCCGTCTGTGCGTTTTTTACGCCACACAAAGCCGCTACCATTGAGAGTTTCGCTGTATTGATGTACGTGTGGTTCCAGAATTCAAAATCGAAAAAAGACGCAGTATTTTCGTATATAATTAAGGAAATGTCTCGTTTGGTAACTCAAAAGAAAAGCGATGTCTGCGCATAATCCCATCTGTGTCTTTTGCTTGTTTTACGGTTCACAAGTACGGAACTCATTATTCACGAATTTATTTGCATGTTTCGTCGGGATCGGTTAGAGTAGAATTTGTATTTTACTTGTTCTAAATGTTTTAAAAGCCACGGCAACATTTCCTTCAAAAGCTAATCCACTCCCTTAAGGACCTTTTCCTAATACGGGACTAAAACCATTTCGGATTCGGTTAAATAAAGATATCCATATGAAACAAATTTAATAACATTTTAATTTATTTTAAATTGTTTATTTTAAAATTAGAATTTAAAATAAACGAGGCGAATATGTCTTGCCAAATATTAAGTAGCCTACTTTGGTGTAGTAGGCTATTTGTAGAGAACAAAAACAGAATTTCCCTAAATTTCCGCTGGATGGCGCCTTGTGTGTTGGCCATACCCAGATAGCACCGGGTTATTGTTTCAACGTTTAATTAAAGTTAAATGCGTTGAATTACGGTCAGTGTTAAATGATCAACGTTGAAACTGAATAGATTTTTGGTCAGATTTACAATATTGAAAAATTTATGATGGCAAAACCTTGATTCAATGTCGATATAAAGTGAAACATTGAAGATCAACGTTGTTTTGACCTATTTGTCAGATTTGGAATCAGTGTCATTTCAACATATGTGTGCTTTCTGAGATATGCTTCCCTGAGACTATTGTATGGGTCCATGCAGTCCGATCCTCTGCCGACAGATGCCCTTATATTCATTTAAAATGTAGTTATTAGACTTAACTGAATTAATTGGGGACTGTCTGAAATGTATAATTATAGGAACATTACAGTTTAATAAGACGCAAAAACCGAAACAGGTGCAACCAGGGAAGTTTGTTATGCATGCGACGCACAAACGCCCAATACTTTAATGATAAATATCGTATAATCCGAGCGCCCAGCTGCTCCTGTTTGGCCCGAAACGGTGCACCTTCAGATGGCGTCGGTAATCCCGGGAGCCTATGCAGATTATATAAACTAAACCTCATGCCCTTGAAATAAAAAATAAAAAGTGCACGTCATAAGTGTTTTTTTCATCGGGTACGCAGGAAGCATTTAGGCATAAAAGGCTTAAAGCACGCGAAGGTCTGGGGGCAACCGACCGTTTTGTGAGTTTGGCGGATGTCGGACATAAGCGAACACACTTTAACGTGTATCTAAAGGGAGTCACGTGTATGCGCACACGGAGAAACGCAATCGCCGCCTGCTTTCGCCAAGTGAAACACATTTTCTGTGGTATTTGGAGACGACTGATTTATTACAATGGTGTTAAAAACGCAATTCAGAGAGTATAACACTTTATGCGACACTCGCCGTCCAAAAGAAAGAGCATCCCCTTCCAAAGGATCTGCCTTGCTGAACAGGACAGATGCTCCATTGGAGACTGAGACTGAGGATGAGGTTATATAAGGACAGCAGAGACAGAAAAATGATCACGGAGAGGATCCAGTATCCTAGCGGAAAACTTATGGCTGCAGAGCAGTAAATCAGTCCAGTCAAGGCTCTCTTACATATTTACCGTGTTTCTCTTTTTGTAAGAGGAACAACGTGGGTCAAGCAGGAAGGAGCCAGAGCACTAATATTATGACATTCATAGAGTGTGGGGGGGGGGGGGGGATGGGGGGCACTTGTAAAGCATCCAGTTGAATTAAAGCAGAATAATTAACATTGGAGAAAAAAAGAACAAAGATAGTAGGAAAACAAAGGAACAGCGATATGATGGAGGAAGGAGCATGTTTTTAAGGGTCCCTGGTCTGTACTGCTGGTGGGGCAGTGTGTGGCTCTGTGTGTTAGCGCTCTGGCCCAGGCACCACAGGGTCGTTGGTTCAAATTCCAAAACTGGCAGTGTGTGTTCCATGTACTGTAGGGCCCCTAAATAAGGCCCCTAAACAATTGCTCCAGGGACTGGCTGACCCTACGTTCTCTCTCTTTTTTTGGGGGGGGGGGGTAAAAGCATCTGGTAAATGAGGGGTTGATAACATAAGATGAACTTTTTGATCCCAGGGGGAGATTCTGAATGTTGTTCTATGATGTCATAGATATGGCCTAAGTTCTTTTTAAAGTGCTTTATTTCAGATTCCATCGAGCGAAGATTACGACCTCCTTGCTTCTAGATCAGGAATGATGATAAATAACAAGGAATTTTTCATGAAAACCTGATTGATATGATGATATCTTTCTTTCAGTTCTGTCCAGAGCTGATCTTGTGGCTCAGTCACATCTCCTTTAGCATCCCCTTTAAGGAGTTTCCCAGGCTGATGAGCACCTAGGATGAGTCACAGTGACACTGGATTTTGAAATCCCCATTTTGCACTTTTGAGGAAATTGTGCTGAAAGGGTAGGGGCACTGTGACCCAGCCAGAGCTGTCCTCTGCATTTCTCAGTCATGGCGCTGGTCTGTAAACAGGGTGGCATTTATAAAACGCAGAATGAGCACATCCACAGAAAAACAATGAATGACGTATGGAGTGAGCTTAGCGTTGCTGTACAGTCAGCATCATTAGCTAGATCTTTAAAATGGCAGGTTTATGTGTCAGAGGTCACATGACTTCAGGCTCTCAAAAGAAGAGAGGGAATAAGCATGATGATCGTGACAAAAGAAAAATCAATTAGCAAACCTCAGCTGTTCCATACAATTTTCAAATTCATCAAGTGTTTCACTGGTGTCATCAAGGACACGGATCTGCAAAGATATAAATATAAAGATAGAAATATGCTATCATACTCTATCTCCCAATGAGTATTCGATAAATGACAGCATAGTATAAATATTCATATAATATTTACGTATTAAAATTTTTTAAATCCAGGCTATCAAATCAGTAGCAGATTGGAGATCAACGATGTAACTGAAGTCCCTCACATGTTAAGAAAAACACACTTGAAATTGTGAGACTTAGGCAATTAAATCCGAGTGTACAGTAATAACATCACTGGGCACAGGCCGCCACTTGGCTATTTTCCTGCAAAAAGATGCTTGTAAGTGAATTTGCCTGACGTGACTGACCTCATAATGATGGTTTAATGCTTTAATCTCCTTTGTCGCTGATACAGAGGATCACCATCCATCTCTCTCTGTCCCCTTGCCTTCCCCTCTCTATCACACTTTCACTATATAGCACTTGTTCATCAATGTTATTCTGATATAAAAATCACATTTAAATAATTGGATGTCATGACAGGAATCTCATTGGCTTCTGGGACTCCTGGTATCTCTCGCTGCCTCGTGCTTCATCTTGTTGTTTGCTGCTACTTTGCTTTCACTCTCTCTTCCTCCCTGTCACCTCCTTCCAGTCGCGGACCCCCTCCCCATGTGTGGAGAGCTGTCCTGCCATTAATAATAGCACCATGCAGATGTGATTTCCACTGGGACCTGCTCTGAGGTCAGACGCAGTCCAGCAGATATTGCATTAGCACTACAAAGAAAATTAATGAGGTAACCCCCCCTGCGGGCCACATGCAAGGTCTTACTACAGCTCTGTAGCTCCTCCCCCAGCCTACAGGACCCCGCCCACCGCCCCGTGACCCCAGCTGCATGGAGCGCAGCCCCTCGTACCTCCTTACCAGTCATTGCTGCTGGCCGCTAATGACTTTCATGCACTTGCTGAAATGTGGTCTTGCTGCAAAACCCCAAGTGGCTAACAGAACCTATTACCTCCCCCACTGTAGTGTGTGGGGGGGGGGGGGGCTTCTACACACAGCCCCGCAGCAGTTGACCAGAACCTAGCACATGGAGGTGACACGAAGGTCACCTAATCAAAGGCTGTCACACTTTCTACGCTGATATTTGTACGCATTTGCTAGGTCCAGTTCCCCCACTTTACCATTATCATCTCTTCTACGTTGTCATTTCATCTATTTTCATTTTATTTGTGTCGCAGACACTTTCATCCACAGCTATATATTTCTGAAATCAGTCAGTCAGTCCTTGGAACAATTGTGGGATAAGGGTCTTGTTCAAGTTCTGAGGTCTGACTGGTGACCTTCCAATTGCAGCCACGGTGTCCTAACCAAACCAGCCCCACCCTAGGTCTGTCCGCCACCTTGTGCGCCAGGAAGGCGTCTTTCCTGAGCTCACAGTGCCCGTCGGGGGTGACTCACCTCTGTCCCCGTGTGACGCCTCTTACAAGAGGAAAGTGCAGACCCAGCTTTGCGTCCCCTCATTCTGGGCATATGCCACCTGCTGGCTCTGACTGGCACATGCTGTAAAGCGAAGGAGGCGCAAGGTGGACCGGCGGGCGACGGTGGGGCGGGCGTTTGGGGGGAAGGCCTCGCCAAGCCCAACTGCTTCCACTGGGAGTTCTTGTTAGCGCATGTTAGCACACATTAGCGCACGTTAGCCCACACGTTAGCACATGCTAGCGCACGTTAGCCCACACGCTAGCACATGCTAGCGCACGTTAGCCGACACGTTACAGCAGATGCCATGCAAAATAAGCTCAATTTTGTCATGCTTCGCTCACACTGTATATTCCAGCAGGAATCCCCCAAGGATAATGGCTCATAGGCACAGAGAGAGAGAATGCAAATCTCCCTCTATAACAGGAAGCGTGGCTCTATTTCACCCCTGCAAACACGACACGGACAAATTGCTGTTTGTGTATTATAACCTCAGGTTTTTCTTCAAAGGCAGAAATGCTGAGTCACAGGCCAGCCGGGGAGAAATTAAAGTTACTATGCAGTACCAGCATGTCCTTGGAATACACTTTTTCATAACTGTATTATATACTGCAATACTTCACCATATACCTCCTGCTGGATTGATACCCTGGAAATGTAAAACTCACTGGAGTTCATCTTTACTAATTTGATTAACTCGGTGATTCAGGGTTTATATAGGCAGACCTGGTGATTAGCGCACATCGCATTACCGAGTAGTATATTACATACCACAGTAGCCTGTCATGTAGTTAAGAGTATTGACCTTTGACATCCTCCCAGTAATTATTTTTAGTTTAATTAATTTCCCTCCGATGAAAGAGGGAAGAATGAAGAATTAACTGTAAGAAATGGCATCGTAATTGCAGATTCTCAGTGCAGCTAACTGTGGGTCTTTGGATATGAATTAAGGCACCAAGCAGCTTTACTGCAACTGCTTGTGTTTACAGGCACCCGTGTGCTTCTCCTTCTCCATTCCTGTCAATCCCTCAGCCTTTTAAGGAAACGTTTTTCGCACCCCCACCCCCACCCCCTGGGTTCAGATGTCATTTTCAGTCCATTATAAAAATGCCCCTGCTTCCTCCGCGTGCGATTTCCATTAGAACGAACATGACGGAGGGAGTAAACTGAGCTCACACCCGCAGGGCCCCATTTTAATAAACAGGCTTCTTAGGGTTGGCAGGAGCACCGAGAGCTTCAAGGTGACCAATCACCCGTTTATCATGCTGGAATCCAGCCCACGAATTATGGGAGCAAACATCATAGACGGGCGGAGGAATGTTCTGGAAAGAATACAATGGTGGGTCAGACAGGAAGGGACTGTGGACCCACAACAAGAAAAGATGTATGACATCACTGTAGCTTTCCTTAAGGTCAATAAGGTGCTATGATGTTTGGAGTTAAATAATAAGCATGTTTGCATCCTGAATTCCCAAATTTTAGATTGATAATGGTGTCTGTACCATACAATCTAAAGCCTTAAGAATAACCCCAATCCACAATTAAAGAATTTAGTCTACCTCTCCCAAAGTCCTTTCAAATATCACCTTGAATCAGGTGATGAAAACCTAACCTTTTCCCCAAACACTTTCATTGAGGTTCCTCACATTGTCGATCCTTCTCAGTGTCTCCCTCCAACGACTCAAAGAGGGGGTCGCCTTTGTAAAAGAACAAAGAGGGTAGCATACTTTGTTGTTAACATGAATCAGACTTCTCTTGATCGATTTCTCTGTTCACATCACATTCCTTGCTTTTGGGTGCCGCTCCCATTAAGACCTTCGGAGCTCGATGCTTCAGGTGCAGAAATTCATCTCGAGTCAAAGGTCACCCGTGTTTCAATCAGCCGTCTGTCCCGGCGCCTGATCACCTGAAGCTTGGCATCTCCCGTCAGCTGCTGTACGGCACCGTGGCTGGGAATACAAGCCAAGGCTTCTGCCTGTAAACACCGTCACGACTTCTATGGAACCTGCCAGAAAAGCTGCTGCTTCAGCATGCCGTGATCCGGGCTATAATCTGTGGGCTGGCAGGAGATTCGATTTTGGGTGCATGCGCTGTGTGCCCACCACAGTACTGTAAGTGTGAGGCGTGTGTAGGGAGGCTGGATCTGGCCCCCACCTTTATCACGGCCCCACTGAACAGTCTGGCCCCTCCCAGCCTAAGACTGAATCTTCTTAAAGAGGTAAATGTCCCGTCTCAGCACTGTAACCAAAATCTTTGACTCGCATTCCCATTGAGTTCCATTGCCCATTAATACAACTGGAGCTCTGGAAAAAATTAGGAAACCACAGTGAAATTTTCAGTTTCACTCATTTCTCAATTCCTGGGCACCGTCTGTGTAAAACACGCATACATAAGTCCAGCCTGTTTCTTCCCTGCTTCTCATTAATGAAGGGCTTCTTCCTTGCTTTATGGGACTTCAATCCTGCTTCTAGGAGCACTTAATGTTTCCCATTCCTTTTGAAGGTCACTTGATGTCGTCCTACGATTCATGAGAAACTGTCGGATAAGTTGATGGTCGTCTCTGCCATCAGCAAGTCGCTTCTGCCCTCTGCCCGGCTGGTTTTTGGTTATTGCCAGTGTCTCCTGCTCCTGGTTCTCATGTACTGTGTTCTTAAAAACGTTGATCCTAGAAGCAGCCTGCCACAGTGTAGTCTTCTGCCAGCAGAACCAGGATTAAACCAGGATTTAAAAATGCAGATTTTTCAATATAGAGTGGTCGCAGTTTTTTTCCAGAGCCGTATATTTTTTTAAACAGTATGTTTAAAACTGCATTTTAACTGTATTTTCCTGTCTCATGCCAATGTGTCAATATATCATGTTTAAATGTCTATCATATTCTATTTATTACTGTTTCTTGCACTTTGACCAACAGGAAATTTCGTCTGTGTGTGACTCATACATCATAAAGCTGAAGATGAGAATAATGATATTTTGACTTTGATTTGCTTAGACTGGTCCTCGTGAACCCCTCC
>JABFEB020000008.1:20264248-20277341 GCA_019775895.2 Stomatorhinus ivindoensis
CACACAGATACACGCAGACAGGCACACAGATACACGCAGACAGACACACAGATACACACACAGACAGGCACACAGATACACGCAGACAGGCACACAGATACACACACAGACAGACACACAGATGCACACACAGGCACTCACTTGCTCCAAATCCCCAGCACCCAGCTGGACTCCTCTCCCTGACTAGGTCATAAGTCCAAACAACACAACATAAGCCGCAGTGAAATTTATACCTTGACCCAGCAAAAAGTAAATGCTGAGTTTAAAATGTCACGCTGGGAATATTCCGAGCTGGTGTGCCTATTCAGCAAGCATTCCAGTACTGAAAATAAGATACAAATAAGACAGGCCTTACAGACCAGTCTAGTCCTTCCATATCTATGCTGCCCGATTCTGTCCCGTATTCAGGTCTGGGAGAGATGGAAAAGCTTCTAGGATCAGCACAGACAACTCTCTCTGCGTGAATGTGTGCGTGTATGTCCAAGCCAGTGAGATGAATAAGCTGGTTCTCTCTAAATGCCTACCTAGTGTGTTATTTAAAATCCCTTATCGCATCTAGATCTTCCCTCCAGCTCTTTTACCAAGTAAAACCTGAATTTAAAAGTGCAGCCGCTGGTATCTGCCTGTACATGTAGGACTGTGTGCTTTTTAATCAGTTTGTGTCGAATTGAGAACCCCCCCCCCAACTAAAAATAGTGCATAATAATAGTACAATGCACAATAATAGTGAGAGCCGGATGGGATTGTTGTCACCAAACTGCTACACTGAAGTTTACAGACTTTTTCATCATTGTTGTCAAAGGCTTTCTCTCTTACATAGAGTGTAGCCTGAAATGCCACTCAAACCTTGGGCTGCCTGGGGGGGCTGAGAGATTAGCAGAGATACTCCTTTCGGGTTTTAATCCCCATTCCCATGGCTGGTTCCACTTATAACCCACTGTCGTAGAACTTCAGGTAATGGCCAGTAGGTGGCAGAGTTCCGACTCGAACTACAGCAAGAAGCTGAAATTACCTGCCTGTGTGCTGAGGGGCCGACTCCATCCGCAGATCCACTTATGAGCACCCAAGGATCTTCTTCTTGAATTTTATCAGATGTGCCCCGTGTTTTTTCCCAAGACACCAGATCATTCGTCACCCATCAAGAAGGCGTGAGGCAGCCTTAGGTTAAAATGCCAGGCGTTCTGAAGAGGACCAACCGGAGATCCAGGTCCCATGCATGTGGAGAACTAAAGATCACTGTGAAGGCTGCATGTTTGATAGAAATAACCATGTTCCCCTTAGCAACACAGACGAACTTGGATCAGAAGAATCAAGTTGGATCCCTCCATCTGTTACCCTTTCTATCTTCTTCATCAGTGGCTCCTGCCCTTTGCCAGGTAAAATTCACCAGCAGCTGTTTCACTTGCCATCACTGTACCCAGACTTCTCCTGTACCCTGCATGAAACAGGTGGGGGGCAGGGTATCGATCTAACGGTGCTCTTACATTTTGGAAAAACCGCCAGGGAAAAGCCGCTGGGTGAAACTAGATGAGACTGGAGGAGACAGGATGAGACAGGAGGAGACAGGATGAGACTGGATGAGACTGGATGAGACTGGTAGAAAAGAGACTGCGGGTTCTGAGCAGTTCCCAGTACTACAAGGAGACATCAAGCTGCGTCAGCAGTAAAGTAATCCTCGATTTGCTGAGGCAGAAATGCTAGTACAAGTCTACTAAGTCTCTTACATCTATCTTTGAAACTGGACAGTTCTTACTGAGAACAGAAAACATTCTAGAAGAAGATGTTTCTCCTATTTAAAACCCAAACAACTAGGAACTAGAGGAGGCAGGACCAACCAATTAGATGTCTTGGTCCCACCTCCTCTACAATCTGATTGGTTATCTCTCTGAATCATTTTTCCTTCTGTCCTCAAAGCTCCCATTATGGAATATTATATAGCACTGTATAATATGTAAGTCGAGAGTGTGACCTTGTAACCTATAGAGAATGCAAACCAATTACTGCTGTGTATGATGTGACTAAAATAATCATGAATAAGAACCTTGTGTTGGCTTACAAGTTTCTGTATCTGTTAGTTATCGTATGTTAGTATTTGACATATGAATTGGTACTTTAATTAGTGCAGCTTATCACTATTTTGAAGGCCCAGAATACTCTGCTCTGTGGCTAAGCATCTCAGGACCGCTTGAAACCACCAGAACCTGTTACTTTTTATCAGTGAAACCTGGAAAGTTTTGCTTTCCCTCTTCAGTTGTGGGCTCTTCACCAAAACTATACAAAGTAACAATATCGCCCCGGTCATGTTTTCCAGCCTTATCACACAGGTGCGAGAAATATCAGAGCCCTGGGAAGGGAGGCACATTGATAGCGAATGATCCAGAAAAATTATGCTTGGAAAACCCCTGTGACGAATATCTTGATAAGAGATATGAAAAGTGTATAAACATCCGTGTAATTAGCAATGGGCCAGACTCCTGCAGGGGGTCCCACCTTGGTCGTAACTTTGATGTCGCAATAAAGACTGAATCTGAAGGTCTGCACAAGCGGCTCCCGGCTCCTGATTGGCAGGGAAAGAAAAAAAACCACAAAATCACGAGCGAATAACACTCCAGCATCAGAGATGATATCAAGAATGCATCTGGGAAAAAAATAAAAATAAAACGAATGCATCTGCGAATGAGAGCCCAGCCTGTTGCCTAGATGTGCTACAACAAGGACAGGATGTGCAGATTTTGGTATCCTAGGAACACCGCAACCTTAAGAGCAGGGCTGAATGGAAGCGGTACAAATCCTGGAACCTAAAATGCTCAAGTTCCTATTAAAATGCTAAAAAAACAACATGCATTATTAGCCTTTGCCTCCCTTCTTGCTCGGCATGCTGTATCGACCAGGTGGAGGGATGCTGCCCCGCCCACTCACACACAATGGTTGACGGACATGATGCCCTGCTTAAAAACTTGAAAAAAATCAAATACTCACTTCAGCATTCAAATGATACATTCCTGGATACATGGGGCCCTTTTCTAAATAAGATCCCAAATCCTTGACAGTACTGGATTACAATACACACTTTTATTCACACGGTGTTGCTGTTTGAGGTGTCTGCTTTTATGTACAGATTACTGGCAGGGACAGCAGTGGGTGGGGGTTGGGTGATGTCTTACGTTTTGTTGTGTTTATGTTTTTATTGTGACATCATTATAAGCTACTTTTCATGTGCAAACAAATGACTGTATCCTGTGATTTTTGGTAGATTTAATGATTTGATGCTTGATTTAATGATTTGATTTTTGGTTATGACATGTAAAAATTTCAACAAAAACATTTTGATTAAAAAGAACTTCTTGTAGTGTAACATTGTTCGGAAAAACATTTCAATCTTCTGCTAATTACCCATCACATCCTCTCTCACTCTCATCCTACATCATGCTGCTGCGGAGAGACAGCCGCAATCAATAGCCAATTCTCCGGATCAACCGCTCCTCAGAGGAGAATATGGATCCGGTCCAAGACCTTTCCTCAGACAGAAGACCACCAAAGGAGGCCGAGCTGTCCTGCCGACAGACGTCCTGTGATCAAACCGCCGCTGTGGTCTCCATCACTGACCAGCTGACACTTCACAAAATATTCAGCAAATCTTATTTTTTAAGATTTGTTAAAAACTGTTAAAAACTGACTTTTTATTTTCAGTCATTTATAGGCAAGTAGGTACGTAGGTATATTTTATTGGTCTCCAGGGGAAAATGTCTTTAAAAAACTCAGATGCTGCATCTGTTGTTGTTACAGAGAGACATACATTGCTGAACATAAAAAAAAACAACAAAAACCAATAGATATCTGCATCTGGGCCATGTCTGACGTAAAGAAAGAACTTTCTGGAATCCCAGAAATCACTTTCAAAGGTCAAGGGCGGGCAAATGCACTCTCTGCATCTTTGAGGGGCCTGAGTGCATATCCTGGAAATATGCAGGATCAGAGTCATGCAAGGCTTTGGGGGGGGGGGGTCTGAAATGTTTTATAGTTAAGCCCCAAAGCAGGTGCATTATGTGATCTTTTTCACAGACAAAATGGATTATACAGTAATGAAGGAGGATGCTTGCCTGCAGGGGGGGGGGGGTTGGCAGAGTGAGGCCACAGGAAGAGCCTCAGAAATCCTGCATCCTGCTTTCCACTGTTACTGTATCTGCACCGCGGCCCAGAGCAGCTTCCTGGAGCCGTGTAAAGACCCCACCCAGAATACTCTCATCCCATTTCGGGAATCTCGCTCCGTGTGGCCCACAGATCCAACCAGACATGCGAGGGTATTTGTCTCTGTAGGTGTCAGTTTCCGTCCTGGAGGAGAAGCTGCTCCTTGCCAGAGAATAATCAAGGAAAACTAATCACAATCCTACAAAACAAAAAATGAAAAAGTGCTTAATTAGTGTCACGGGCACATGCCATGTGACTGTGACATGTAGCGGTGACAAGGAAGGGGGAAGCAATAGCGTAGCGTTAGGAAGGAGCTCTATCTTACAGCAGTGTCTGAGGAGGCCTACCCAGCTCTGTGCATTTCCCCAGATGACGCCTGCAATAAACGACAAAAACACGGTGCTGGCAAACTCCAGCTGTCAGCTGGAACTCTGAGCGCCTGTCATCCTCAACGTCAGGCAGAACTTCAGCCCGGCTGCTCCGCAGAAGCTACACTGTGCACACTAAACTCTCAGGGAACCAGAGGTGTAACGTTTCGGGAAGCGAGATTTCATCAGCAAATCCCTCCTGTCTCGTCCATCACTCTGAACATCTTTCATTCCCCATCACATCTTTTCTGACCCGAATATGACAGGTAGTCACACAGGTAAAGACTTGACCCACTTTGGCCTTGACAGCATGAATTTTCTTTGACGTGAACATGGGAACTGTGGTACATACTGGACCTAATGAGCTTGTACTGACCCAGGAGACGTAAGGAATCAGAAGCTATGGTGGAGCAACCTACCATGCATGTCGTTGACCCCCGACCCTCTCCCCCCCCCTTCTCCTGTTCCTCCTTCACCCCCTTTTCTTCCACAAAATCAGCACAGCACCAGAGCCATACCAAGGGACAGGGGGCGCTGCTGCTTCACTACCCGCTGGTTTCATCATTCATCGCCGGCCTTTACCTCCACCTGACTGATGTCACGACACGTTCAGTTCGGCGGAGACTTCCGAGCGTTGCGAGAGGAGTCAGTGAAGGGGAACCTGTGACAGATCCCACAGAATAGCCCTCACCCAAAAAACAGAACGTGCTGTGAAAAAGATGAACGGAATAATATGACCAAAATGATCAAGCAAAAATGAGTAAATATACAGCATATGTGAGAAAGTGACTGTGACTTGCTATTATTAGCCCAAATAGTCATCACTGCAGCAAATCAGTGGCCCTGGTCCCATGGTAACATCTAACCTCCATCGATGCTCTCCAGAGAAGGGTGTTTATAGTGACTCAGTTTGAATTTTTCAGATAGAGCCGAAATCAGGATGCAAACTGTAACAGGGGCTGCTAAATATTCATTTTCAGGCACCTTCATTGGCAAACTCCTTTTTATTGAAGTCTGATGTCATGTCGCATTCTTGATGGAGAGATTCAGAAGACAAAGGGGAGATTGACCAAGTTTGGGCGAGACTCTGCACCCAGATAAAAGGGAGTTGCAAGCGGCTCTGCACCACCTGCATCCTGAACACACTGTGTGGTCCCTGAACACGGAACACATTTGCATTCACTTTGGCAATTAAGTGGCAGTAATGAAGTGACTGCAAGGTAAGGGCCTTCTCAGTGACACTCAGGGACACAAGCAGCATGAGCCAGGCGATTATCTACATCGAAGCTCTTTTTGTTGGAGTGTGTGCGTGTGTGTGAGGTCCAGGTATACCTTACCTTGTGGGGACTAATTGTCCCCAGAACGTGATGAACACCCTTTTTTTTTTTACCTTATGGGGATTAGTTTCCTGGTGCCCATTTGGGATCATTCTATTTTATAAAAATCCAATGAAAAAACTAAAAATGCAAAAACTCTTGTATTTTGTTTGGCTACTTATGGTTACAGTTGGGGCTGGGTAGGGGTTTAGGATGTCATAGTTAGCATTAGCATTATACCTACAGAAATGAACGAGTGGTCCCTAAAAATGTATGATTACACGTCTGTGTGTGTGTGTGTGTGTGTGTGTGTGTGTGTGTAAGCATGTTTGAATGTTCCTGCGGCTGGCTGGTTTGAGTCCCAGGGTTGGCAGTGTAATCTCACCATTGGGCCCCTGAAAAAGGCTCCTGACTCCCAACTGCTCCAAGGACTCTCTAACCCTTCTTTCTCAATTATTAACATTGCTTTGGCAACCCCAAAATAAATAACATGTTCCTTTACAATAAACAACAACCTGTCACCTGTGGTATCAACAGGGCAACTGTGTGAAAAGTCTATTCTGCTTATTACAGCGCATGATTAATACAGCCAAAGTGTCATGCAGATTACAGAGATGTCAGGGTGTAAAAGAGTAAAGTGACAAACGAGAAACTCACTACACTCCACTGGCAACAAAAAACCAGCAGGGGCTGTCATGACAATGAGGCAGTTTGTACACCGCAAGCGGACACGCACCAGCTGATTGGTCATCGAGTCGCTCAGTCCCTCCACAGTCAAAGACATGAGAGGTTTAAGGCGTGGTTTAAATCTTCAAGCTGGCATCACTGGTATGAAGACTCCGTTTTTTTGACTGTTCCCCATATTGACAAGTAGTGACGCAACTGACGTTAGGTCTCAGAAAATATCTGCTCCAGAATATATCAGAATATATACTCAAAACAGTTCACTGACTGCAATGAAAATTTAATTATAGAACAGTGGTCAGTGTTTAGAAGAGGTCAGGCTGTAGAGGTGTGGAAATAAATGATCACAGGCCAAATAAATATTTTATATTGAGCCTCAATTGTTTCAAGCAAAAAAAAATCAAATAAGTTAATGTTAGGCAACTACATAAAATTCCCACCCGCAAAGACACATAAACAGAAGAATCAGTTCGCTTCGAAACCTTCAAATGGAAATATTGCACATTGCTTCCCAAGCTACCTCCCTTAGTCTCCCAGCGTCAATAACGGTATTACGTGGAGATTACACTATGCACCATCTCACCTCATCAGCTGGAAAGAAGAAACGCAAAAGACGTCAATCATCACGGAGAAGGATCACGTGATGCGCCATTCAGAAATGCAGCTCCCTAATGGGCAAACTGCGGGAGAGGCTGTCTGTGAGTCGTTATTCACTTGTCATCAGATATTTCATCTCTACCCCAAGAACCAGTGTTCACAATGCTGTCATTTTTTTAAAAATTAAAAAAAACGGATCTGTTGATCTTAAAAGTTTTCATAAGATTAAGTAAAAGGGAATATTTAATTTCACTCAATGCTGCCTTTGCATTAAGATAGTAAGGAGGAAGTGTGACGCGCGCATCCAGCACTTCCCGACGGGACAGCGCGCTATTCCCACAACCCATAAACTGTTGACAAACCAAAGGCAGATTAAGGAGATAAACCTCACCAGAGAGCTGATCTGTGTCCAGGTTTTGTAGGTGAATCCCAGTTCATGCTCACAGTGGCGGTGGGACTAAACAGACCCGCTTTTAATGCAACGAATCGCTTTTAATGCAACGAATCTGTATAGCTTTTCATTAGGATAAGTGATGTTCTCACAAGCAGTCGTTTTATGTAACAGACGGAAAAATGTAGAATTGGTACTGGAAAATTAAATAGCACAATTTCCCTCAATATCATACTAAAATTATTACGACGTTAAAATAAAAAACTTCAATGAATCCAAAGCAATGATACACTTCTCTTGTACTGCTGACCACACTTAGATCCAAGTATAGGCTTATCACATTTTAAAAAATTATTTGATAATGTACTTCATGGAGCGATAATAACGCTTTACTCGTAATACTTCATTTAGTGCATTCACGCTGATTTAGTTATGAAAATTGTGTATAATCAACTCAGTAACAGTTATAAAGACAATGAGAGACAATACTGATTATCAGTGCGGATCTGCATGTTTCATATATTTCATATCACAGAGAAACGCAAAGGCATGCAAGATTTAAAATACACTGGATGAACAATTGATTAATTAAAGGTTTCACTACCTGCAAAAGGTACATACATTTAAATTTTAAAAGATATATCCTCGCCTCGCTTTCAAAAGCTGCAATCAAAACAAGAATTTTTACTTTTAGCGGGCGCTGAAAAATATATAGGCTAAGTATTTTACACACGACAGACAACATGTACTTACTCAACTGCAGAGCAACAGGCAAGAGGAGGACAGCGCAGTTTGCGTGGGGTCTCATACTTTATAATCCGACCGGGAAACAGCTGGACCCGGAGAGCCTTGGCGAAGGAGAGGGCGGTGTGGAGGTAAGCGGAGTGCAGTGCTCTGCACCTGGCCGCTTCCGCAGAAATGGGGCAGCACGCAGCATCCCAGATAAATAAGCCAGGCGGAGCCAGCGAGCAAAGGGGGCGAGGAGGAGCGGAAAGCACCGAAGACCCGAGATCTTCGAAAAAATGCGGCCAGTCGCTGCTAATAGCGTGTATCGCGGACTCAACCTGTGCTCTTGGCTGCATCCAACATCACGCAATCCCAGCGTGTTTCTTACACATCAGTGTATTTTGTATAAAATTTAATTCAGTCCTTGGAGGGACACAGAATAGTCAAAATATACTCCGGTTTATTTTTCGCAAACCTAATCTGAATTTTTCGCTAAACCTAAAACGACGTGTACATCTGGTAAAACTTTAATGTAGTTACACACCATTGACTGAATTTCATGTCACGACAACATGGAGTGTTTTTCGCTGTGTTGTTCGTCTCAGCAGTATTCTTTAAGGCAGGAGATCTGTGTACCAATATGTCGTTGTCCATGTATATCGATGGTTTGTAGATACGGGGTTCGATCGGGACGCAGCTGACTATTCACGCGATGATAAAGTTGTTTTCAAAAACGCTCAGACCGAGATTCTTCCCAAGCAATTAAAAATCTCTATATATACACACACGTTTCATTATTTACTGGAAAATATGGAGAAGGCGAGAAGCACACATACACAACCCATTTTAACCAAAACACAAACTAAACCACTTTATTGAACTTTATATGACCCAAAACGTCAAAGCTAAGGTAAAACGAACAACTGTAAAATGTACAAACAAAATAATGCACACGGAACATAAAATTTTTTCAACACAATGGAAAAGTACAAATGATCTTTTTTTCTTACACAAGAACAGCTCAAGCCGTATGATTTTTGCAAAATATATCTATACATATGTTATACATGGAGGCGTCCTTGAGACATTCACAGATTTCCCCGGCGCCAAGATAGATATAAAAGTATTTTTCCTAGAGTTCCATAAGAGTAACCCACATCAATGTTAAAGATAATCATTTTAAACAGACTTATTCCTCTAAAATGAAAAGGCTTCCTATTCAGTGGGACAAAATAAAACATTGCCGTGTTTCGATATGACATTTTTCTTACATACCAGAAATGGAAGATTACGCTGGCTAACGCAGAATTAGAAAAGCTATTAAACAGTAGGGTACTATTACTGGAACTAAGACTAGAAAACTACAAAAGGAGGGGGAATAAGGTGGATTTCAGAGCGTGCTCTGTAGCAACAGGTTGCACAAATGAACATCTATGCCTCCAATAATCTTTATTAAGATGAAGGTGGATGCTTTAACGAGACACATTTATAGCACTAGGGGGCGCCGCTAAAAACCCAGGACCATATACCAAGCAAGAGCTAAACCTTTAACACACTAGATTGCCTGGACCTACATCTCTGTCCACAAAAAGGTTTCCATAGTCCTTCCTTCTGGGGATACGAGTGGAGGTTGGGAGAGGAGCCGTCAGCTTTCATTTCCATTCTATCACAAGTCAAGTGGCCACTAGATTAGTGATTAACATACAGGCACTAAATAACCCTATAGTAACAGCCAATGCCAGGCTTTTTCATTTCTTAAACATGGAAGCCTTCTTTTCTCTAAGCATCTTGGCCTCTAAGGTAGGGATGGAGTTACTAAAAAGGAATTATTAAAAAGGATAACTACACAAAAAATAAATAAATTGTTGGAAGTACAGCAGAAATACGGACAATGGCTTCCAGCGTCCAAACTATCAAAAATTCCTCTGCACCCATACTCCACCTGACCCCTAAGGAGAGAGGCGGGGCAGTTCTCTGTCCAATCAGAAACGTGAGCCGTCTGTCCCTCTATATGCCCTAGAGACTGGAGGCCGACTGCAGTGGCTTCTCCCACATCCACGAAGGAACACAGCTGACCGGCTACTCACTCACAAGGGGCTGACTTGCTCTCCACTGTCAATGTGTTGGATTCCCTTTTTTCCTTGGTTTTCACAATCCTGAGGTCGACCTGCTGTATGTATCCACATTTAGTAAGGCACTAGAAATGTTGCACTTTGGATTTAGGAAGTAGAGTTTAGTCGGCCCCTTAAAGACAATCAATAACTCACTGACTCCCTATCACCAGCGACCAACTGACAGAACATCAAGCACTGAACCGAAGATGTCAGAGAATCGCGCTCCACCACCTTGCTCGTTTTAAACCTAAATTTGTTTTCGTAAATATCCGGAGCCTGCAAAATTGGCATAGCCCAGCAAGACGGAAACGAGATTTGACAGCGGCTGAAATATTAATAAACATACAACTGCCTTTTCAGGACAGGACATTAAAAGCAAGAGGGTTTTAGAATAAATTTTCAAACTCTATCAAATGCTTATTGTAAAAGATGTTTACAGCAACTTAAGCTTACAAGTATAATTGAGGAATTATTCAGCAATGATTCTGGGGGATAGAACCGGGGTTCTGGAACCTTGAAGTTTCACTGAAAATGTGTACAAATACAGAAAGAGCGCCTCATTCTTCACCTGGCAGAAATCGGTAGAAAAAAAATCAAGAAAGCTATTTTTTGGTAGGATAGTAATACCTTCCTGTGTCCTCCAACAAAAGCTCGTCTTTAAGCCTCCAAAGGTTTATAAAGCACTGTGTGACCAGGTGACACTATCCCAGACACTAGCTATTCCCAGAGAGAGACGCTACCCCCGAAAGGAAATGGGACAACATGATGTGCTGTGCAGGTACCTCACTCTGTCCCTTCTGCTTTCCTGAGAAAAGCTGCTTAACTAAATACTGGGTACATGGAAGAGAGCAGAATACCCTTCTTGAGAACTGAGCTTTTAGGTTGATTCCAGGGAGCAGGATGGGAAAAAAAGCTGACCTTGTGCGATCTCACCCTGCGCGTTCTTTCCACTCTATTTTTGGGTTACAAAGTGCAAAAAAAACAAAAAAACAAGAGCGAGTGAACAGGCAGAAACCTGAATATTTAAAAGTGGGGGTGTGCATGAGATCTCTCTGGTTGCAGAAGTCCCTCTGGTCACTGTGCATGGCAGCGTTTTCCACAAAACAAAGGTCTTCCACAGTATGGAGGAAAGGCAGGGATGTAAAAAGCAAGATTTTCCCCAATGCTCATGGGAGATGAAGTCTAAAGGTAAATGAGTCTCACAGCCCCTAATTATAGACTACACTTTCCATCAGCACTTAAGTCTACAGGAACTTGATAAAAATGCATGCCAGGTGTGGAAGCGGTAAAGGGTCAGGCAGCAGCAGGGCCCTACTGGGTGACCAGGCCTTGCAGCATCATCATCAGGCGCCGTGCCCGTTTGCTGAGCGGGCTGTGCGGGTCCAGCTGCAGGAACTGGAACAGCTTCTGTCGCACCTGCGTCAGCACAGAGCTCATGTGGTCCCGGGTCACAGGGTCGCTGTGGTCCAGGTTCATCACCGCATCCTCGAGGTAACTGCAAGAATGGGCACGTTAAACGCTGACAACCCACAGAGCGAATCTGCAGCTATCGTTCATGTGAATTAGGCCACAGGATTGTAATTCGGGCCGCGCAGTCCAGGCCAAGTCCGACGGCAGATGGCGAGGCCCGGCAGCTTAAGCCGCTCACTGCAATTCCACATCTGCGCTCCAATCAAATACATTTATATCAGATCTGTTAATTCTCTAACTGTAGCATTAAGAGTCCCCAGTGCAGTGAAACGACACGCAGTTATTTTCGGACACAGCAGAACCCAAATTTCTGCATGTGATATGGTGTTTATATGAACATAAGGACCATGACTCTGTAGGCACATACGTGTGCCTGACAGACAAAGCGACACACGCAGGTGAACGGGCCCTACCTAATCTTCAGCTCGGAGCGGGTCGTCAGGTTGGTGGACAGCTGCTGGATGAGCGAGAGCAGGACGGGCTGGATGAGTGGACAGGGGTGCTGGCTGAACACCTGCTGGGAGTCGATGGTCTCGCACACGTACAGCACCAAGTTCAGATCAGCTGCCGACAGGGCCTGCGGTGCAGGGGGAGCGGCGCCGGGCCACGAGCTCAGTACGGCTGACGGGGGTCCGCCATTCCCCCCTCAGAACCACCCGGACACTCTGCTGCGGTGAAGCTGACACGTTCGTCGTCATGCCTTTACATACTCATATCACAAGCGCCGTTATATTTATCTAAGGTCACGAGGGCCCCGACTCGCGCACGGAATGAAGGAGCATCGTTACAGAAAAGCACGCAGACGGCACTTTTCCTAAGAGCCACTGGGCAGCAGTGAAATCGCAGCTGTACCTCAAGGTCATCGCTCAGCGCTGGCGCTCTCAGATATCCACACGGAATCGACCGGAAGCCCTTTTAGGCACCGAACGGTGAAAGATGAAAAAACCGACACAAATCACAGAGACGCCAGACGAGCTGAGGCCTGGGTAAATGTCTGACCCACAGTCTACGGGCAACATCCGTCCCATTAGGAGCAAAAGCGTGCATCAGTGCCAGACATGTGGAGGAACTTTGATGGGTCTGACCAAAAGCTGAAACCTTCAGAGAACAGAGAGATGCTTCCAGCACACCAAGGTCCACCCCCAAAATGAGAAGGACCCATTCAACCCATCTGATGGCCATGCAAACCAGCCATAAGTCCCCCTCCTAAATCCCCCACCCCCCCATTTGTGCAAAGAA
>JABFEB020000008.1:20294668-20304905 GCA_019775895.2 Stomatorhinus ivindoensis
AGGAGAATGAGAAATGGGAAATAGCTCTTCAAGCTTTCCTCATGGAGACACTGGACCAGCTCAATAATCAGGCAAGCAGATAAAGTACCTGTGCGACCAACCACCTGCAGGCTTGGATGGACTTTCCAGACATTATTACGTGGCATACGGTAAACATTCGCATATCAGCATAGCGTACTATAATAGCATGCAGGGGGGGGGGGGGGGGGCTAAGCTCGGCTTTTTCCATTTTGGAGGACTCCCCCTTGGTGATTTCAAAATACCGTGATGTACCCAAGAGGTCTACTATGTTAAGTCAGATGTTCAGGTTCTGCCAAAGCCACAATTTACAGCATTCTTCTTCAAAGCAACATACATCTTTTTTTATTTTACAATTTTTATTTTTTATTTTTTTTATTACATTCACTGCACACACACAAAATCAAATACTTTTGTACACTATATATCTATTGTACTGCATTTAATTTCTGGATGTTATACATTTATTTACCTTATTTGTGAGAGGCCCAACGCAAGCCATATTTCAACATACTGTGTGCCAGTTCATAGATGTGTTAGCAATAAAGCACTGGGATTCAAATCCATAACCTTCTGAACACGGATACAAAATCCTAGATTTCTGAGTCACACGGTATCTCCAGACATAGGCTGTTGAAACACCAGGAACCGAAAATCCTAGATCACAATCAAGCTATATGAAATATATTAAAATCACCCCCAAGCACTGTAACTGGGCAAAATTTGAACCTCAGACCCTCTGTGACCTGCACAACAAAATCATTTTTTCCAAAAAAAAAATCCCTACATATGAGATTTACGTCCATTCACCAGGAATCAACCCACAGTGCAGGGGTGGAGAGTGTGGGCCCAAAAAGTACAGATCCAGACCAAGGTTTTGTTTCAACCAACCAGTGAGTGTTGTGACTGACTCTTTATGCTCACCTGGTTGGTTGAAACAAAACCTTGGTCTGGATCTGTACTTTCTGGACCCAAACTTTTCACCTCTGTATTTCAGTAAAGAGAATATGACCACCACAAACAGAAGAGGGCTTGGCTGGAGGGACAACAGGAAGCAGAGTATATAGCTCACTGAATGAAGCAAAATGCCAGGAATGTATTCCACATCTATGTGGTAACACCAAACGCTGAACAGGGAAACATTACACAAGAATATCAGAGAGAACAATTCCTTGGCTACCAGCACTGGCATTCCACAGAGACATGCTACTCACATGCTACAGACATTCACATTTTATTATTAAGCAGAAGCTATGTACGCTTACACAAAAACCTATTCTAATCGTCAGTTATGAGCAACTGCAGAATTTTTTAAAACATGACACAAAAAAATTAGTAATTATATAAACAAATTGTAAAGGTCGCCCAATTCTGCTGTGACCGGTCAGCAGCCCATTGTAAAGTCAGCATTTGGACCTATTCAATCAAAGCAAGGATTCATCCCGCTGTGTAGGAACGTGCCGTCATGAGACAGACTTGCCGTGTCAGTCATTTCACATCCCTGCATTTCTCAACTCCCCCCCCCTTAAAAAACAATCCAACAAGCTAACTGTGCAGGTCATTGTGGCAGAATGTTATTGCAAAATATGGCAGATTTCAGGCGAGATTAAAGCTTCCTATACAGCCATCAAATCACAGATCAGGAAAATACTTTATCCCATTTATCACAACCAGTGACAGGCACCCAAAAACAAACAGACATGGCTCCATTCAGAGTAGAAGTGCAGCAGACCGCTGGGGTTGAGATGAAGGTCAACTCTTAGTACAGGGCTCCTCAAAACTGGCCCTTGATTCCAAATCCAGCCCGTGTTTTCAGATCTCCCAGGTAGTTAGTTTAATAATTACTGATTCTGATTGGCAAGAGGCTTCATAACTGGTTCCCACATAAAGAAGGCTGGAAATTCAGCAGTGAATAGCCCTGTCCTGGGGCAAATGAAAGCACCCGGGTACCAGCCAGGCGACACAAGCAAAGACTCAAGGCGCTTTTCTGAAACAGCTTTCAGGCATCGCTCTGCTTTAAGTAAATGAATGCAACTGAAAACACCCTTTGAAATCGGATCCTGTCACTTTTTGGCTAGAAGGTGCTGGACTATCTGGGAATATTACTATACTTGCCTCCAGAATAACCAACAGCATTTGGCTTGCATGCCTGGTGCTTAGCCAGATAACATGATACCAGAGTATGGTGGATGCAATACTGTCTCAGGTAGTCGGTTTAAACTAGCTAGTGGGACCAGACCAGTAGCTCATTGATGCGTTTCTACAGACACCACATAACTTAAATCAGGCGTTGCGATAGCTGATAGCTTCACTGACATTTTAAATGCAGCCAGGATCGTTTACGTCGTATTGAGCTGATCAGATGAAGGCAAGTAATATTCTCCATACATTATAATGGGTTCTGCTAACAAACTTGTACAACAAACTGGAATAGTGCAGGATGTTGACCCTGGTGCTGGATAAAGCCAATCCTATGATATCGTCATGTCTCATACAATCATGGGTTGTTATACACATCAGAATAGAATGATTTTTATAATTATTAATGAGTCGCTCATGGAAATGTATCAACAGTTACGCAATTTGATCGGAATAAACACTTAAACAAGCGAAGCACCATTCATTTGCCGGGGCTAGCTATTGTTACATGTAGTTAAACTAACGAAGTATGTATGGGTGGGGAAGAAAAAGAAACTGCTCCGGATTGCGCAGTTGTTAGTAAAGATATGCAATGTCGCCAGCAACACGTGCTTTCATCCCCAGCTAAAAATACCAGCCATCACCAGTCTGCTGGGTACAGTGTATGAGCACTGGTACGAGCCAGTGGGGCCCAAAGTAAAGTCCCTCTTTGCAACATAGGCGTGTCGAAGGACTTCTGGGCACCCGCAACCTGTCAAGAAACACTCAGCCCGTGATTCTGTAAAACGTGCCAACAATGGGCTATAAGTACTTATATTTATATATATGTGCACATGCATTTCTTTTAGAAATAAAACCTTCAGTCTCGTTTGAAATAGCAACTTACCCAGAGCCCACAACACCAGCCGCCGTTACCCAGTTATGGCGAAGACCGAGCGCGGCCGAAGCCGATCCGCCTCTCCGAATGTGAGCGGATGACGCCTGCGCTGCATTCTGGGAATTGAAGTTTTTTAAATTTAAAAATCCACACCGAACGTATTGTAAGGTCCGTATTACAATGCATTTATATGCACTGCATGAACAAAAGTATTGGAACACACCTCTTAATCATTGACTTCAGGTGTTTCATTTAGACCCATGCCCACAGGTGTATAAAATGAAGCACCTAGCTATGCGAGAGCCTCATGGCCCAACAGCTGCGCAAAAGCCCCCCAATCAAAAAACACAATGCCAAGTGTTGGATGGAGTGGTGTAAAACACGCCACCACTGGACTCTGGAGCAGTGGAAGTGTGTTTTGTGGAGTGATGGAACACACTTCTCTGGCAGTTTGATGGTTGAATGTGGGTTTGGCAGATGCCAGGAGACCATTGCAAGGGGCAACGTGTGGCTTAGCGGGTTCAGGAAGTCACCAGTTCCAGCCCGGCCTTGTGGGCCCTTGAGCAAACTCTATGGCTGCCATTGTGGATGGCTGCCCTTCACTGTCAAGCTTGCTCTTACCTGTATGTGTGTCATGGACAGTAAGACTGGGTAGGCAAAAGAGAAATTCCATAGAGGGACCAGTAAAGTATCATCATTACAATACCCATCTGACTGTGTTGTGCCAAATATAAAGTTTGGCGGAGGAGGAATAATGGTATCGGTTTGTTTTTCAGTGGTTGGGCCTGACCCCTTAGGTTCAGTGAAGGGAACTCTTAATGCTTCAGCATACCAAGACACTTTGGACAATTCTATGCTTACAACTTTGTTAGAACTGTTTTGGGGAAAGTCCTTTTCTGTTCCAGCATGACTGTGCCCCAGTGCACAAAGTATGATCCATAAAGACATGGTTGGGTGAGTCTGGTGTGAGAGACCTTGACTGGCCCACACAGAACCCTGACCTCAACCCCATCAAACACCTTTGGGATGAACTAGAACAGAAACTACAAGCCAGGCCTTCACAACCAACATCAGTGTCTGACCTCACAAATGCTCTTTCAGGAACAGTTGTCCCCCAGACACACTCCAAAATCTTGTAGAAAGCCACTCTCGTATAGTGGCAGCTGTCATATCTGCAAAGGGGGTACCAACTCTATATTGATGCCTATGGATTTAGGATGGGATGTCATAAATGTGCCCTTTATGTGTAATGGCCAGGTGTCCCAATACTTTTGTCCATATGGTGGGTCTATGTATGTAACATGCCTTCAAGGCCCCTGAAGCCATAACGTTATAGTAAGTATGTGCTCTCATTAAGAATTATGTTTATGTGTCTGTTTTTATTTAAATCACATGATTGTATTCTTGAACAGCACACTCTATATATCATAAAACAAGATAATAAAGAACATACAACACTCCCACTAAATGAAACAGAGTCTGATTTTCTCCTCCAGTTCCTACTAACCCCTACTTAAGGTTGAAACATGCTACATTGTTGATATTCTCTTTTTGTCGGTAATCACAATTTTACCAAAAGTATGATACATGTGCACAACAGTAAAAAGTATGTGTGGTTACAAATTATAAAACAAATGCTTAGATGTTTAATGAATTTACACTGTATAGATATTCATTCTCTTTTAAACATATGCATTAATAGCCTGTTCTAAATTTTTACCAATCAGTTTCAGTATAAATTAGCATCACCTTTTTAATGTAAAGCAATGTAAAGCAAAAAAGGCTGTCAATAGTTAAAAAAAACTTTATTTACAAGACAACGAAAAACAAAATACATTTCCTTGGACAATATTCTTGTAGGTAGATGTTCCCATTGACATTATTTGCCATATATAACATCAGCTCATAGTCACTATAAATGGTTATAACAAGATCTGGATATTTTCTGTGTAATATCTCCCGGACCCCATATGACTGCCAATCCAATATCACTTACCATTCCCTGCCCTTTTAACCCAACTATTAAAAGCTTAACATCGCTTAGGGTGTCTTACAGATTATAGGGAGATCCTCCATTCCCATAAACGCACCACATCTGAGAACTCAACGTGTCCAAATTTGCTAACCTGGAATGGAAGTGCATCCATCCTGAAAATGAATTCTACATATTAAAGTAATTATTCTAATGTAGACATTCTCAGTCACTTGGGTATATACTAATACTTAGCATACAATCAAGGAAAAAAAAAAACAAACATAACACACAGACAAATCCTATTCCACAATTCATATGGCCAATTAGTAATTAGAATATATTCTCAATATACATTCTCAAAGTTTCTTGAATTTGGTCATGTGTATCAATGCATAGGCTACCCTGCGCAAATGAGATCAAGTGTAGTTTAGACCATGACAGTTTGCAATATATGTCCCTTACTTTGATGAGTACAGAAACATCAAAGGTTACTAGCTGTGGAACAGAGAAAACTGTTCCACACGGCCATTTTATACGTTATATGAACCCGCAATTTCAATAACTGATGAAATTTAATTTCCCCCCAATATTTGCACATTAAGTTTTTGCAGCTACTTTTAGCAAATAACATTTGAGACTTCTGACATACAGGAATAACGAATACAAATTTGTTAGATCTATAACTAACCATACCCTCGGACACAAAATATATGTATTGGGATCACTTTACAAAGTTATGCCGTAAACCAAAAAACAAACGATGCAGTCATAACAATCTATAACGTAAAACACACCTGACATACATACTAAAAACTTGTTAACTAAACGGCTTAAATTTTGTGGTGCATTTCCAAGCGCTTCATCCATAAATTGAAACACTTCATATGGTGCACGCATGAATGCACAGTCCATCTGTAACATATTATCAGACAGCAATTCATGAGCTAAAATAAAGAAACACACATTTACAGGATCACCCCCTCCTACGTTCGACAAATTTCCTCCCAAATCCCATTTTCCCTGCCATATGCTGGTATCAGACTGCTTGGAGGTCCTTAAAAAAGCCTATAAACCACATAGCTGAAAAATCACCTGGATCATTCATTGTCACTAGAGCCAAGCATAGGCATGAGAGAGTGATATACTAAACTTAGTCTAATGCCAAGGTAAGCTGCTAAACTTTGACAAAGACATCATTTAAAAAAGTGATGCCAGGAAAAAAAACATTTAAGGGTCTGTCAAGTTCTTCACTGCGGAACAAGCTATAATCGATTTTGTAGAAAAAAAGAAGCATCCTCCTGATATCGCTTCGAAATGATTTAACACCTGCTTGCAGCACAAAATGTTCATCCTTGTCCGTGTTTATCTTAGTACTCCTACGATCAAACTTTCTTTCGCACCACTGCAGCGGACAGCATCCGATCCCTCTCCCGCACTTCTTCCTTTAGCCTCGCCTCCGTTACTTTCAACTGCTGGATGGTGTGCTTCATCTCCTTCATCTTAATCTCCATCAGAGCGATGATGTCCCGCTGTTCGTTGAGCTTCTTCAGCAGCTCTGCAGACGTAGTGCCAATGTTCAGCGAGTACGGGTGATCCAAAGCGCCCAGGGCGCAGAGGTCCGGTGTGGAGTAGGACACGATGTGCGCTGCCGGCTGCTGCGTGGCAGTGAAGCCAGCAAGGGCTGCGAAACTTGACCCCTCGATGGTTAAGCACGGACCGTCTCCCTGCGCTGTCAAGTCGACGGGCTTCGTTTCCTGGCCCTTCGGTAGCACCCTGCCCCCGCTGTCGGCTTCCTCCGGGGTCTCGCCGCTGAGAGCAAAATCGGCGCCGGAGACGATTATCGGCAGGACGGCAGACACTTTCTTGCTCCTGCCTCTTCGGTTTTTCCTCTCGTTCACACCGCGCAGCGGGAACAGGGTGGGCACCCGAATGCTGTAGGTCTTCCTGCCACCAGCAAAGTGGGTACTGCATACTCGATGACCCGTAGTGGGCTGGAAGGTGCTGAAGCAGCCGCTGACCCCGGCCCGGGAGATGTTCTTCAGCCAAATCTCTCTCTGCGCCGTATCCTTTGGGAAGGTGTAGAAGCGCAGCTCTCTGTCCCGATGCGAGTTGTTGTAACAGCCGGGGACGCAGCAGGTAAATCCGGGCATGCTTATTTACAACCCCAGGAATGTTTTATTGAGATATATGTTATCCTGATAAAGTTTTCACTAATTTCAATTTTGTTTCGGTCCTCGGCGCTCTGTTATGTAGCCCAGCAGCCCCCAAAGCGGAACTACACGTCCCACAATGCTAACAACTTCCTGTTTTGCTGGTAAACCGAAATAGTTAACAAAAGTGAAGGGTTTTGTTCAAATTCCACTTTTAGTTGGAGTTTATAGATTAAACTCGAAATTATCGGACTTGGAAACAATTCATTTAAATATTATATTGTACAAGGATTTTAATATATCGTAGTTAGAAGTTTTCGAAAGCTATGGGCATTGTCAAGATGTCTTTCATACTATTTCAATAATAACATGAGATTGTATGGCATTGTAAACCATATGTATACAAATTTAGCATATTTATAAATATTGTAATTAAACAGGCATATCTACTGTAACAATTTTAAGGATTTTACTAAGAGAAACTGGAAGCTATGCAGATTTGTTATGGCAACGTTCGGGCTTTTCTGACATTTTAGGACTACAACACCCATAATTCCCACCATAAACCCAGCACACCCTCTGCAACAAGTATCGCGATAGCTTTCTTGAATTTCTAGGCGGGAGTCAAACGTCAACAGTAGCTGCAAGGAAATAGTTTTACGGTGAGATATTTTGACATATTGTTAATAAGAATAAACTAATATCCGGAAACGGTAAGTCGTTAATTTCCTTATTGATCCATTTACGTAGCAGAAGAAGTACGCAGCTAGCAATCTGAAGCCGTGCTAAAACGATAAGTTATGGGGAAGCCAGTATTCCAGGGGTGCCCAGTCCTATTCCTGGAGAGCTACCATTCTGCAGACCTGATACAGATAATCAGGCCTTTCAGTTATTTCTTAGTATGAGAACCAGCTTAACTTCAACACAGCTGACCCTAATACTGAGGTGATACTGAAGTGTCTGATTATTTGTATTAGATGTTTTAAATTAGGGCTGTACCTAAGCTCTGCAAGGTGATAGCTCTCCAGGAACAGGATTGAGCACCCCTGCAGTATACAGTAGCCTTAAAATAAAGGACCAAGATCCACTGCACTATTAGACCTTTTTAATAAGTTGGGCAAGTGGTTGTTTTCGCGTCGGTGCGAAAAATAAGATCAATCGCTGCTGTATATGCGGTGTAACTCGATAAGTGAATTTTATTATTACTACTGGATTGAAACCATTACAGTCTGCAATGGATACCATGGACGAAGACCTATCTGCCCGCGTGCTCCTGAAAGGTGTCCTTCACACGGAACTCCCGAAGACACCGATCACCCGCAGGTGAGTTATCAGCACCGGATTACTACCTTTGCCTCTCGTCAGTACTTAAAACTGATGTGCTGCTTTGTTTGGGGAATTATATGTTGATGGTTGTTTCATCCGGGGTTTTAATTAACTCTTTAAAGTTGACTGAATCGTTACAAAATAATTCTGATTTAACTTGGCGTGGCACAACTTCCTTCCAGCATATCCAGGTCCCTGCAGCAAGCGCCTATGGTCACACGGAGTGGTAGGACACGCCAGAGCATCTCTGGGATGCCGTCACCTCATGTGGCCCTGCGGAAGATGATGAAGGACCGGCTGCACGTGGTCAGTCAGTGTCCCGTCCTGAAAGCAGCCGCTGCATGACTGCAAAACTGAGAGCAGTGTTTTGCTCAGTGGGGCTGGGGCACTGGGCCTGTGATTAGGGACCATGCTGATTTATTTCCCATTGTTAGACTCCTGAGGAAAGCCCTCATGCCCATATGACCAACCGAGCATGGGGAATGCATGAAAATCCCACATAATGCTTGTGTTGTGTTTGAGCTTCACAAGAATACAGCTAAATTATTGTTTTTGTTCTGCCTACCTGGAATCTTTTTTATGTTTTGTGCTTTGGCAGGTTTTCAAATACGCTGTTTCTCTGAAATAGATGCAGCTGAGACGTGTTCAATCATTACACCTTTTTTTAGCCTAACTGCAGGCATGATGGGGCAGCTGGGTGGCAAAGAACTTGTACAATTCAGTGGAAACTGTGAACTGCTGAAGCAGACTGCTAATGCTAATATCTTTGGCTTTTATTATTACTGCACAATAATACTTGAAGTCAGACTTGCTGACACACCTTACAAAATGCACAACTTTTTACCTTTTTACCTCTCGATACAATCATATTGAAGGCTCCACTGATCTGAAGACTTTGAATAATGCTGGGGATGTTTTGCGATTATTACTAGCCAGGATCACAGCAGGACCCCCCCCACCATGATAGCAGCCATGACAACAATGAGTCTCGTGGGAGACTCGATGTCTCTGAGTAACAGTCTTACTGACACAACACTGACACGATAGGCCACCTCTGTTTGTTTCCAGAGTGTCACCAGGCTACCTGCCCAGCAGACAAAAGCGGCCACCTTAAATAGGAAGGGTGTCTTGTCAGCCCCAGCATCTCCTTTATCCCTAAACAATGATGTCACCCCCCGAGTTCTGCTGCGGGGAATTTTACGCACAGGTCAGTGTGTGTGCGCACACACATTTTTATCTAGATGCATCTCGTGCTTTGTACTGCTGTACTTGGACTAAAATGTCGTATGTTTTTCATATTTAATGTTTTACTATACAATATGATCTGGTGATATTCAATCTAATATTTATTCCTTCCATGTTCAGGGTAAATGCTACAGAAATGCTATGCGCGATGCTAGTTTTCCATTTAGTATCACTAATTCATGTGGTCAAAATATTAGACAAATCATATTCAGGTAGTTTTTATGTATTGATGGAAACCAAGTATAAAATCTTGCCTTTTTTCATTCACTTTCATTTCACAGGCTTGTACTTTTAACCTTTGAAGCTGTCGTCGTCCCTTGCTTCTAAAAGGAGAATCTAATTTTGGATCTACTTCCTATCATCTTTTTAGATGGCACTCTCATTTTCACAAATGAAAGGTGTCTTGGGCCATGTAACGTGATGAGATGTGTGACATGCATGTAACATGGCTGTCATAGTTTGTGGCTTATTGGTTACTGCTGCTGTATATATTGTTTACATACATAT
>JABFEB020000008.1:20305711-20327557 GCA_019775895.2 Stomatorhinus ivindoensis
CCCCCCCCCACGCCTGCTTTATATGCTAATGTATGGCGGTAAATCTGCCTCTGTCATATCCTGCTCTATCATAAAATTTCTATGCGTTTTGTTTGAATATTGTTTTAGATGGAATTGGGGGGCCGAAGTGTGATGAGCCACATGACCAGTCCTCCTTGTGCGACGGATCAGATGGGTACGTCAAGCTGCCCGCTTTGAATGACTTGTAGTCTACTGTTGATGCCGTTATGGGAGCCGTCCTAGTGCCATCTGATGATCATTTCGCTTTTGTTCCATGGGTGATGTGTCACTCATCAGCTTAGGAATCTGTGCTCATATCTGCACCAGTTGTGGGTTTAAATCTCCCGATCTTCAGAGTATTTATGCTGGACCCATTATCTTAGCCTTGATCACTCCAGGGACCGTCTGACTCTGCTCTCTGATCCTGACTTGTATGTCTCTTTAGACAAAAGCACCTGCAAAATAATAAATGTGATGTAAATAATTAATATCTGTATATGAAAGACACAAAAGAGCTTTAATTGTCCTGCAAAGCCACGATGATCTGTGTTAAATGCACTTCTTCCGCTAGCTCTAGACAGGGGTTTTACATGCACAGTACCTGTGGGACAATCCCTCTTGGCTGTTTGGTAGTATCTTGGTAACACTGCCCTCTTTTGGTAGCTAGCTTGGCACCACTGTGCATTTTCTTATGCTTTTGGAACTTTGCAGATTGTGGAAAAAGGTTGTTCCTCCTCTGACCCCTTTCGCCCCAGTGTGCTCTCCCTGAAGACCCCGCATGCAGACCCCCAAACAGCGAGGAGGGGGCTAAGGAGAGCTGTCAAACGCAGGGTAGTGGATGTGGACGACTTTGAGCAGGGCGTTCAGAGTCGCCTCGCTCGTAAGCAGAAACCAGGTACTTGACTGCAGCTGGCTTCACTGTGTCCCCTGCTTTCCCTGACACTCTTTGCATTGTCTAGCTCTTAAATCAGGAACAGTACAGGTCAGAAATGTTGTCAAAAAATTGATTCTCAGATGATACTAAATTTTAGTATTGATTAGTGAGTTCGATATCAATCAGAGCTGGTATCAATACTTAAATGTCAGTTTTGCATCTGCAATTCACGGAAATCACCGGCAGACTACAACAATTTAACAGGCATTGCAGCGGGCAACCCCTCCCCCGACAACGACTCGCTGGAGGACCCATTGTTTTACGTGAGTGCCACACTTTAAACATGGCAGTGGGCATAAGCAGCTCCAGCTTTATTTCCGCAGCACCACGCTTGATAGAGAATGTAAAAAAAAACAGGAGCCCTAACTGGAAATAGTTTGCATATGAACCAGATGAACAAGGAAAATATTTTCACTGCTGTGTCATGTGAAGTGAGGAGTGCTTTTTTTTAGTTTGGCTCAAAAACATTAAAATACATTTTTTGCTTTATTCTTTCATTTATTTCTTTATTTTTGGCCATGGTACCAAACCTATAAAACTCCGGTGTTCGTATCTGGCAATCATCACGTGTATCTTATAGTCCCCGGCTGAGAGGGGGGAACCGGCAGCCAGACCCAAAAAGCCACAAACGCATCACACCCTACCGGCACTGAACGACAGTGGAAATACAGTGTCAAATCACCAGAGGCACAAAAACTCAACAGGGCTGTTGCCAAGTACATTTGTATGGGCCAGATCCCTGTCTACACTGTTGAAAATGTTATTTATTTTACAATGTTAATGGCCTTTTTTTCTATTTATTAGATTTACTTTTTCATTGTATTGTTTGCTTTTTGGTGGTGGTCTGATTTTTTTTTTGTTTATTAAAAAGTTCCTGTGTTTGTTTTTTCTGCCCCCTGTAGTATCGAGCACCATCCTTCGTATCAGTATCGAATTTGAAATTTCAGTATCGTGACAAGCCTACAGGTCAGACTAGTCTCTCCCGCCACGCTGCTTCTGGGTGAAGAACTGAGGATGAAATCATCAGCCTTGTTTGTGAATCTCTGTGGCAATAATGAGAAAAGGGGTCATTTTGAGTGCAGGGGGCTTTGTTCAGTGCAAGGTAGAGTTTACAGCCATGACAGTCTACCTAACATTTCTTTTTCCAATAATGTCAGGTCTGAAATCGCTTTTGGAGAAGATTGCCGAAATGCTGACGGTACAGTGACAGGACTGTGCTGTCATAGTGGGCACCATCTCCTCAGATACCAGCTTGTAAATATAATGGATTATTCCTTCCCCCAGATCTGGAGCACAGTGTGGCCAGTGCCCCAGGGATGCTGAGTGAGACCAGGGGGCTGGAGAAGTTCACACTCGGAATCACTGACCTATCTGTGTCAGACGCGTCGGACATCATGAGTAGCACGGCACTGTACCCCCACCCTGTCTCCGTGCCGACGGTGGATGCTTGCACAGACACTGACAAGGACACAGTCGCTGTCACGCAGATCCATGGAGATGTGGAGGGAGGCACTGGGCCACTTGGGGAGGGAAAGCAGGGAGAGAATCGCGGCTCCCTGTGGCTTATGGATGATGAGGTAGAGGAGGAGCGCAGGGACGACAGGGTGGCTGGAGAGGAAGATGCCGAGGGAGTCCATGGCCGTCAGGGTGATATGGAGGAGGAAGGCCTGATGAGTGAGGAGGACCTGGGAGGGAAGGCCGGAGTTAATGTCGAAGATACGCAGGTCAGGGAGGAGAAAGCATTGCAAGAAGGAGGCGAGGATGGGGCGGCTGAGAGGGTGGGGCTAGACGGATCTCACAGGGAGACATGGGGCTCTGAGGAAGAGGAGGGACTGCCAAATAAGGAGGCAACACGGGATGCGAAGATGGCCGAATCTGAGGGGGAGGAGCTAGATGGATCTTACAGGGAGAGATTGGATTCTGAGGAAGAGGAGGAGGGAGGGCCAGGTAAAGAGGCAACACGGGATGGGAAGATGGCCGAATCTGAGGGGGAAGAGGCGGCCTGTTTGGATACCAGCCAAGGAGATGAAGGGCAGCAGGTGCTGGGGCCGGAGCATGTGGCACGCCAGAGAGCGTACCGCTCGGAAGGTGGGGCCAGGCTCCCGGAGGCAGCAATGCGGGGGCGGGGCTTCAGGAGCCTCGGCGCCCCCGTGAGGCAGGCAGATACAGGTGGGTGGGGTTCGAGGTGAGCAAACATTGAGTCTCCACTGCCTATGACTCCTGTTTGCTCCACTGCTGTCCTTTATCGCCGTTATATTCGTATATAGAGTCTGACGGCACCGTGGAGAGAGCGGGGGCCAGTGTGGGCTGGCACAGCGGGCCAGAGGGGGCAAGCAGGAGCCAGACATCTGAGGGCTCCCCCCCGGCCAACTCTCCACACGCGGAGGAGCCTCGCAGCAGGAGGAGCTCGTGGAAGCCGGAGCAGTCTATGGCTGGGACAGCAGCTGTAACCCCGGGGAGCTCCAAATGGGGGAGCTACAACGTCCAGGACAAGGAAAACCGGAGTTCCAGTCAGCAGTTGGAGTCTCCAGAGGCTGAAATGAGCCCCCCCTCCCCAGCACTGAGTGAGCACAGCGCTAATGATGATGATCTAGGAGATGAGGACGGGGAGAACGAGCGGCAGAGCAGGGAGGAGAGTGAAGAAGATAGCTCCCAGAGTGAAGGTGAGTCACCAAGTCTACGTTCAGACCTAAAGAAACATTGCAAATAGTTTTATTTAAATGGGGACAGTGGTGCATTGTACACCTTATTACACAAGCATAGCAACTATGACTAGGATCCATTGTGGAGAACGCCTTTATAATCCAGCAGGGCTTATGTACATGTCGAGCTGAATGGGTGTTGGTTACCCACGAAAACGTAGGCATGAGGTGGCAGAGATGCCCACTGAGCCAGTGAACCACACAACACTCAAACACTGAATAATTTAATGTTTACAGTCAAAAGTTCTGACTGGTGAAACTAAGGTAAATGAAGGATGCAAGTAATGGTTTCAGGCAGTTTTGTGTTTTCGTGTCTGATGATAAATGGCACCAACTGAGATTTCATGCTGCCTGTTTCCATCTGCCCCGGTTGAAACTGAAGAGCTGTCGATGAAAACACCAGCCTTCGTCCGCCGGAAGAAGACGACCCAAACGCCAGGGCCCACTGCCACGCCTGGCTTCGTCAAACTGGTGAAGAATGCACAGTACGTAGAGCCCACACTGGACACACTGGGCTTGGCAGCTGGCTGTACCAGTGATGCCGTACTTCTGATGGGGGGGGCTCGCTGTTCTCGCCCAATGGGGTGTTCCCTTCAAAGCCGCATGTGTAACAGACGGGAGCTCTGTGTCCTCCCCCAGGAAGCCTTCCCAGGCCCCCGCTGCCCAACCCAAGAGGAAGCGCCAGGCTGCGGCCACCAAGAAGGAGACGGGCTTGCCGAAGAGTTACCTGATGTCGGTCTTCAAGCATTTCGCCAAGACCAACGTGTCCGCAGACGTCTACCCGTTGCTGAAGGAAGTGTAAGGCAGTCGGAATTCAGGGTGCCTCGCCTCTCTGGGGTGGGGCTGTCCTGCTGGGGCTGCCTGGATAAAGGCCCTTTGGTACCCACAATGCCTCAGTCATCATCTGTCTGCTCTTTCCTATTGGCTTCATCACTTGCATGCAGTCAGGACTATGACCGCTGCTAACAGAGCCTCACAGATCAATGTAGGTTAGCCAACTAAACTGGGTTTATCCTTCTGTATTGCTCATTCGTTAAACAGGCACTGGTGGCTGCACAGAGCCCTTGGCTCCTGTTAGATGCAGAGACAGCATTTTTGATATCTTTGTTCTCCTTAGTTCTTCCTCAGATCTCGCTTATTACGCACCACAGGATCTGTTTGCCTGAAAAGGGGGTGTCTCCACAAGCTGCTTACTCTTCCGCCTTTAACCATGGTGTCAGTATTTCCTTAATTTATGCCCATTTCGTACTTCACTTTTCCGCATGCAATTCAGTGCGCTATCAGGCTGTGAATTGTCGTGCGCGGCAGCTTGTGTTCCTGCTATACATGGCAGCAGTTGGTGCATGCGAACAGCAGTGATATTCCACCAGACCAGGAGAGGGCAGATGTATTGCAATAGACACATATACAAGCAGTGTAGCAAAGCTGGTAAACTTTTCATGACGTTCTAAAGTTATTAGTGAAGGCTTGGGCAATATTATGGTAAGGTGATAAGATATTATGGTCACGAAGCATAACGCGGGATTTATAATCCTTGCAACAAAATTAGCCAGGACCCCAACCCATTTGGTGAATTTTATTACCAAGATTTAAAAATGGCGGAACGGTACTGCTTTTTAAAATACCGTACATCTCAGTTTACTGTCTGGACCGTGTGGGGAAAAATTAGATATGCAGGTATATTCAACCCTCCTCATACAACTGCGCACTGTAACTACTGTTACAACAACAATATCTCTTCTTCACTTTTATCATTGACCGCTGATCTGTGAATAGCCCCACTGCTGCCTAATGGAAATGCCTAATCAATCTTGCACATACCTGGTTGATGTGCACGGAAGCACAAGGTTTTTGCTTGATACAAACATCTGGGCTACACGCGCACCAACCCCAGTTGTCTGGAGCCAATACTTGATGACAATTTGCGTCATATCCTCTCGTCCCCAACTAAAAGCACACGGGATGGAAAGGTGAAGTTTGATTTGCTGTTCACTCTGAAGTGTGTATTTGCACATTTTAATACAGATCTTTGTGATGGCAGAACTCCTAGTTGAACCAGTTAGTTCATGCTTAACTGCTTCAGTATATTCCAAAATCTCAGTAAGAGACCTCTCCCAGGATGCAGACCCCTAGAGCCAGCCAATGAGTTACACACCAATTTTTGTGGAGCACTACCTGAATTGGGGTGTGTGCCTGTTCTCGTTCAGAACCCCTGATCTGTTCCACAGCGTAGACAAGTATTTCAATCGGCTGTCTGAGGACCTGGAGGTGTACGCCAGGCACGCCAAGAGGAAGACCATTGAGTTGGAGGACGTCGAGCTGCTCCTGCGGAGGTCTGTTCCATTTAATTTGTGGTCTTTTGCTAAAGAATACCAGTTTTGTCTGACATTCTCTTGTCACTCTCACTTGACATCTGTTAGCCTCTTCGCTTCAGAATCGCTGCTGTAATATGATACTGTAATGTGATTGTTTGGTAGTACAATGTAATGTTTGTTCGGTGCATACAGTGGCAATGATGCTGTTTGCCAGCACTCAAACCATACATTTGTGTGGAGCCCCCTGTTGGCCGCAAACAGTCACTACACTAGAGGTGCAGAGGGTGGGCGGAAACAACAAACCAGCCCCTATACAGAGGGCTGGGCTGGGCCTCCTTCATACAGGAACCCCTTAGGGGTACTTGCTGTGCTTGGAATGAACCTCTACTATAAAATAATCAAAAATCGCTTTAGGTTGCTGTAGGCTTTCTCTGTAATAGCCTTTTGTCACCTAACAGTGCTGTTGTGCAGACAAGTGCCCCCCTGAGGCTTAGATGAATATTGTGAAGTTTTTTTTTTTTCTCATCCCCTTTGCCGACAGACAAGGGTTCGTGACGGACAGCATGCCGTTAAACGTGCTCATTGAAAGGTACCTCCCACAAGAGTACAGGAGGCTGCTGATCCCCGTGGCAACCAGTGGGAACAAGGTTGTGCCCAAACTGAAGAGGTGAAACTGCATGGTTGTGCTGGTCCTGATCCTCTTCCTCGCATTCCACTTCACAACTATTCTGTTCCTAAGCGCCACCTGGCTGTCCCCCAGTGAAAAGGCATCAGACTGGTTCAGTGATGTATTAAGCAAAGTAGTTCCAAAGGACAGCCACTTGCATGTGAGCCCTTCACGCAGATGGATATTCACAATAGTGGATTCGGGAGCAGTGGTTGCCCTTAGGGTCTTGTTCCTGAAAATCTGTTATATTACATAAGTAAAAATGCAGGGTTTTTGTTGTTAATGCTATTAAATACTCTAATAAATAACATTAAGTGCAATATGTTTGATCTTTTTTTCTGTCCTTGCCTGTAATCTGGCCCAGACCTATAATTACCCTGACCAGGATAAGTGACATTGTGTGTGTGGAAATGACATTTACTCCTTGTGTCGTATGTGGTCTGCTATGAAACAGCGCCCTTCTCAGTAACGTGCCCGCTGTCTTTAATGGGCTCCAGGTCCCCTAGAAGCATTACAATAACACGCTGCTCTATTTATGACCTCTGCTGGTCATTAATGGGATAGCATGTAGCAAAATAACGCCCAACCGTTAAGTTGTGCAAGCTTTAGCATTGTCTTGTGAGAACTTGTTTCAAATAGTGACTATTAAAGTCTGTATTTTCTGCTATGTGAGCTTTGACAGAACATACTCCCTTTTGAATTGTACACATTTTACTACAATGAACATTGCAAACTAAATATACCCTGTCCCACCCAAAAAAACAACCCTTATTTGGAAAAGGGGAAAGTGTTTTCCTCTTCTATTATGTTAATCTCTGAAAGAGGCATCCAGTTCCCGTGCTGCTGCTGTTCACTAACAACTGTAATGGAGGTCGGGGGTGTCCTTGGCAGTAGTTCCTGGCACGTTAGCGTGAGTCTATGACGTCATTGTTTATCTTGCAGCTGAAGCATCTTTTAAATTGTTAGCATTCTGGAATTGGTCCGTGAGTCCGTGGTTGCAACAACACCAAGAGAACCGCAGGTGCTGTGCGCGATAACCCTTAGAAAGGAAGCCGGTTTGGTAATTTTGTTATAGTACTTCAAATGCTGATTAATGTCTACCTCCGTAGGATCGTTCTAAGTTTTTGGAGAAGACAGAACTGTAGCTATGATAAGAGTTTTACGACCTCCTACGGTGTTCTCAATTCATGGACATGGATGAGTGGTGAATCTGAGTGATAGGTCTCCCACTTCCTGTCACATGGCAAATGTCTCATGACGTTTAGATAAGTTACTAATAATGAATATGTTCTGGTGTAACACCTCTGGATTTTGGGTTCATTTCTCCCTAGTCTCCCATTTCAACTCTGTACGTTGCTATGTTTTTGGTCTCATCCTAGTTTAAAAACATTTAGTTTAGGATTCCCACAGCGTTTGAATGTCTGCCCGAAGACTGGCATTCCATCCCATCCAAGGTCTCCCCTGCCTTATGCCCTAAAACCACCGTGACTGTGTGTTGAAGAAGCAGTTATAGAAGCCAGATGACATTTGGAGTCAGCCAATGATACTCTTCAGGCATGTCTGGTTAGCCCAATTTTAATCATTAGAAGCAAAGAAACCTTCAACTTAGTGAAATAATAGCTAACCATTTAATGGGATGGAATTAACTTTGGAAAGCACCGAGAACTTTATCCACATGATAGTTGTTTCTTGTCATCGTTTGCTTCCTTTTTAGGTCTTACAAGTATAGCTCTGCAGTTCCCTGCATAACCCCCTAAGGTCATAGTAAATATTGTACACTTTAAATATATTTAAACTAAGGTGAAATGGACTGTTTTGTTGTCTTAAAGGCTTACATGAAACTGCTGTATTATCGATCACAGTTTATGGATAACTCCAGATGAGACGGAGCGATACGGGCTGCTATTGGCTGGCTCCGTATGAGCGCGATGCCATTGGTCAGGTCCTGGGGCAGGCGTGGTCAGGCTCGCCTCCAGCGGTGCGGCTCATCTGCGCAGCCTCGCTGCCTCCAGTCCGCGGCGGAGCTCTGGAAGGTCTGTGTCTACATCGCTTCGTATTCCCACGTACAGCTCTCATCGGTGACTCTGCGAGCTACCCGCGATTAGCCTACACAGCGACTGTCACTGCGGGGATTAAACCGACCTTCTCCCTGGCGAGGTTGGGCCACCAGGTTTCGCCAAATGTAGCTGCGCGCCGACGGCCCGAGGCAGCCTAAGGGTCTTCTCCACCCACCTCCGCGAAGCGTTGACACCGACTAGGGACAGCCACCGGGCGCTCAGCTCACAGCCCTGCTGGAGGTACAGAAACGTCGCCAATAACAACAGTAAGATACCGTGGCTTGTGATATGCATATTACTTCGCCGTAGCGGTAAGTAGCCCGATAAAGCCGCCGGAAGGTAAAGCGCATCCCCCCCGGAGACCCGGCTCGGCCGACGCAGGCTGTCGGGGGCACCTCCGGCTCCGCTCTACGTCATTTATTAACTACTCTGTGTTTTGTAGAAGAAAAATGAATCGCATGGTTGTCCGGTAGTGGGTTTAAATCTCTCGAACTGAAAAGGACGCGTGTCCTCTTGGAGGTCCGGTTCCTGGTGCCGGTCTGATTTACTGTCAGCCCGCGGTGCGCCGGTTCGCGTTTTGTTATCACCGGAAACCAATTATTTTGGTTCCTGTTTAAAAAAGCTGATAGAACAGGTCGGTAAGACACGGTGCTTAGCCGGTGCGCTGCGTGCTGGACAGGTGGTGTCGGCCGGTTCGGTAAACCCTGATACGCCAGCCCCGGCCAATCAGAAGCGGCTTTAATTTGCATAGTGATGAGCGACCCCTTCCCGTCTATCTGATGGGCCATGTGCTTGTGGTGTGTTAACATATCTCGCTGCTTTGGTTTTAGGGAAAAGCAGGCAAATATCCCGCGGAAGGAGGAAAAAGGTCCAGAGGCAGCGCAGGTAAGACACGGTCCGGTATTTTCACCCTCCAGGTGCTGCCAGCTTGTCTCTTTGCACTTTGCACTGGACCCTGTATAGGCAGCTTAGCCACTGCTTATTTGTGGATTTTGTGGGTGGCTACTGATAATGTACTTGGTAACCTGGCCCTGTGCTCAGACTGCTGTGTGTAGTGCAGTGACTATGCACTGTGTAGGGGGGATGGCATCCAATGTACCGTGTAATATCATAGACCAGAATCTTTAATAATAATTTTAACTGTGAAATACTAAGCATCTTATTCAGGGTGCTAATGCTAACACCCCCCTTTGTTTTTCTTCCAGCAGTAGCGCCCGACCGTTCCTGAGTGGCCTCCCAGTAATGTGCCGCCATCTGTAACGTGCCGTGCAGGGGGGGCCATGCTGCCAGGGGTGGGTGTGTTTGGGACGGGCAGCACGGCACGGGTGCTGGTGCCGCTGCTGCAGGCAGAAGGCTTTGTGGTGCAGGCCGTGTGGGGCCGCACGGAGGAAGAGGCCCGGGCGCTGGCACGCGAGCTGGGCATCCCCTTCTACACCAGCCGCACAGATGACGTGCTGCTGCACCCCGACGTCGACCTTGTCTGCGTCAACATCCCTCCACCCCTGACGCGCCAGATCGCCGTCAAGGCCCTCGGTGAGAGACGTCGCCTTTAGGTGGTCACCTGACCCTATGGCACGCATCACATGTCTGGGTTTATGTGCAGAGTCCTGCGTATGAATCAAGATCTTACACACTCTGCACATGAAATTTTACACACACTAGACTACTTGCAATCAGAAGCAGCATGGGATGGAATTAGGTGTGAAGTAATAAATTCTGCATACAAGTAAAGTGATTTTGGGCAGAGTTATAGGATTGGCGTTGGAGCTTGGCTAGCGTCACGCTCGCCCGATCAGCAGCCCTGCCACTCACGCACGGCTTGTATAAACTCCGCACTGACTGATTCAGGCTGATAGTGTGCATTCCTGTCTGTGGCGTTGCCTGCTCCCATTTGCTTTCCCTTCCCGTCCTTCCACAGCTCCACCCAGCTCACAGTTACTGCACGGCTGAGCTCTGTGGCGTAGCATAAACTGGAGTGGAGGGGGGTTCACCGATGAGGGCTGGGAATCCTGGTAGGAGGAGGTGATTTGCAGAACAAATCTTAAAGAAATCCAGGATTTAAATCAAGTAAAACTTTGTTATATCAAAATATGCAGGCATTTAGTGGAACACAATAGGGTTTGAATGAGACTTTAACAAAAGCTTCGCACAGAACGTGATGATTTGGACACGTGGGAGAGCTTTTGGCCACACCGACTGTTTCCCCTTGTTATGTACTTGTGTTAAAGCAACGTGTTTAGACTATTTTCATGCCATTCCATGGCACAGGGATGCGGGGAGGAGGCTGCGGATGCTTCCCTCTTCGTGCTCAACATGACACAACCTGATATGGATTTATGGCAGAGCTTTTGGCCGCGGTGCTGCAAATAAGCAGCTCAGAGAGGATTCCTTTCCATACCATAATTGTCTGGTTGATTTTAAGTGGGCCAGGAGTTGTTTGCTGTTTTTGCCTTTGATTCGCATGCTTTTGCCTGGAGGATGATACATGTACATGACAGTAGCATCGGTGTGTCTGTGTTGCGACACACTGCTTCGCACTCAGTTCAGGGTGCTTTTCTGAAACCAGCAGGCTGGGTCGCCTGCTCCTGGTTAATCAGATTTGGGAGGCCTCCGGCTCCTCCTCGTTTTATTTACCGAGGGAGAATTCCTGTGCAGCGACGCCGGCTTCCTGCCCCAGCTCCCGGCTGCAGATAGAGAGCCTTGTCAGTGGCAGAGTCACATCCACAGAGATGCGCTTCGTGGGCCAGCTGTGAGCTGGATTTCTGATATCTGCTGAAGGCTAGGAGGCATTCTTCTCAGGCCAGGAGTGAACGGTGCGGCAGGAAGTCGGCTGAGATGACCTCCTTCCTCTTCCTGTGTGTGTGGGGGGGTCTTGCATTCCGTTTATGATTGGGGTCTGATTTTCAGGCCAGTTGGGGGTGGGGTGAGGGTGACCTGGGGGAGGGTGGAGGAGCTTGGGCAGTGGGGGCTGCTTATGGAAATCGGGAGGGTGTGGTGGGAGAGGAGCTAGGCAGATGGACCTGGTTAAATCAGACGAGGTGCCTGATCCTGTGTGCCCAATGGCTGTGTGTGTATTGGACTCCGCCAAGTGATTTGCATGGCTAGCTACCCCTCTAGGTCACAATGTCATTGTTTCCTTACTGGTGCTGTGGTAATGTAACTACCCCATAACTACCTCAGCAGCAGCATCAGGCAGGACAGACTGGTAGGGCCGCATTTCTGTATCGTATGTTCCGGATGGATATTCTGCGATCAGACACATTTGGCTTTTTCTGCTTCGGTGCGGATCGCTGCAGACGGCGATGCCGCAGTTCGCCGGGCCGCAGCCGCTGCGTGTCACACAGCGTTCATGTGTAGGTGCTGCTGGAATGTCCGAGCAAACAGAAAGACGCAGGCATTTTGGCAGAGGGCCGGATTTCCTCCTGAGGGAGCGAGTCTCGGGTGGGAGTGCATTGTTCTGGCACGAGGGTTGGCCGAAGGCTGCCCTTCCTGTCTCGGGCCACATGCGGTCCAGACGGAATCCGATACACTCCCACTGGACATGGACGTGCAGTACAGTGGGCAGCTGATACCGGATCAGATCGATCACTTATATCCCGATTTTTCTATGGGTGTTTCTCAAAATACATACTTGACGATACTTGTGTTCCCGCTTACCCGTTTCAGGTCATCTTCCAGTCATCAAGCTCTCTTGGCGAGGATTCAACTTCGTTCTTGGAGGGTTAGTTAGCAAGACCGGTTTTGCTGAGACCACACTTTGCATAGTTGGTGTTGAGAAACACACTATGGTGCTGCTCTGCCAAAGATATGAATGGTTATATTTAGCAAATCATGCGCTTCTATAATGTAGCACCGCTCTCCTCCAATCGCCTTTGACGGGGCAGTGGTCACTGTGGCTAACTCGCCTCCCTCTCCCCCTTCCCAGGAATCGGTAAGAACGTGATCTGTGAGAAGGCAGCCACGTCAGCAGACGCCTTCAAGATGGTGACAGCGTCCCGGTATTACCCTCAGCTCATGAGCCTGATGGGCGGCGTGCTGCGGTTCCTACCCGCCTTCGCTCGCATGCGCCACCTGCTGGCCGAAGGCTACGTGGGCGAGCTGCAGGTGTGCGACGCGCGCGTCTACTGGGGCAGCCTGCTGAGCGACACCTATGGCTGGACGTGTGACGAGCTGATGGGCGGCGGCGGCCTGCACTCCATGGGCTCGCACCTGGTGGACCTGCTGAGCCACCTGACGGGCCGGCGGGCCGAGCGCGTCCACGGGCTGCTGCGCACCTTCGTGGGCCAGAACGGCGCCATCCGTGGCATCCGCCGCGTCACCAGCGACGACTTCTGCTTCTTCCAGATGCTGATGGGTGGGGGCGGGGGTGGGACTGGGGACGGGGTCTGCTGCACCGTCACGCTCAATTTCAACATGCCGGGCGCCTTCGTGCATGAGGTCATGGTGGTGGGGTCTGCCGGCAGGCTGGTGGTCCGCGGCAGCGACTTGTACGGCCAGCGCAATGGCACCGCCCAGGAGGAGCTGCTGCTCGTGGACACGTCCGACGCTGAGCCGGGGGAGGCAACAAGGGAGATCCCTGCCCCTTACCTGAAGGGGATGGCCTGCATGGTGCAAGCCCTGCGGCTCTCCTTCCAGGACCAGGAGGATCGGCGGACCTGGGACCTGCGGCCCGTGGCAGCAGCGGCCTCCTTCGAGGACGGCCTGTATGTGCAAACCGTGGTGGACGCCATCAAGCGGTCGAGCCGCACGGGTGAGTGGGAACGCGTGGACGTGATGACGGAGGAACCCGACGCCAACCATAATCTGTGTGAAGTGCTGCAGAGGAATAATCCCTGAGGGGTGGGTTCACGTGGGCTCCCCCTGCTGGATGTGGGCTCCCCCGGCCCAGACGCGGACCTGAAGCCCTGCTAAAGCCACACCCGGCCGTCTCGTGCGACGGCACCTCTGCTTATGTTCCGCTCTGCGTGTTTGGATATCCTGCAGGCCAACCAAAAACCTCCCCGGGGACCGAGGGGTGGAGTTCGGGGTCGGCGCCGTCGAGTCATGAACTGGGAGTGGTGGATCCTCAGACGCGTCCATTGTTCTCTAAGGGTGGGTCTTCTGGAAAGATCCCCTGGGGAGTCCGCGTGGTTTATCAGATCCAACAGAACTTTGTAACTGGATCAGTGGAGTGTATGTATTTAGTTTCTGGTTCTCCTTAAGGGAAGCAGGGTTGATGTTTTTCATCTGTGAGCTTATGTTGCCATGCGGACGTGGTGTTTGCCCTACTGTCTGTACAGACCCCTTCCCCTAGGCCTGACCCTAACCCCCATGGCCGACTCGGGTGCGAGCATCAGAGGCCCTCTGAGAGCTCGTCCATGCTCCCCCTATGTACCTTCTCTGTGACATCACTGGATTCCTCTAAAAACACTTGTTAGTGTTCCACTGTTAGATGGATGATTTTAGGATTGTGAGTTTGTTTTTTCTATAAACAAAATCGAAATGTCAAAACCTGACTACTAATTCTATAAAGTGCTTTCAGCTGAAGCAGAATCTCAGCGTCATCTGATTGCAGTCATAGCTGGCACTGCTTGTCACATCATTGAAACTACATCTGTTTATTTATATAAGCAAATTAAGCTCCTGCTTTCCTCGCTGCAGTTTAGGATGCTGCAGAATGGATGCATGGGTCTTTGTCTTGAAATGTCGCGGTCTTGTCAGAAACATTTCACGGTGAGTTACAGTGTAGTCAGCTGTACAAGTGTAATGCGGAGCAGAGTGAATAGAGTAAAACTAAAATCTCCAAGGAGATCTTGCATAAATATTACTGTGCCCAGCGATGCGTTCGGACTGGACCGTTAAATCAGCCTTCTGTGAGTAAGGTGGAAGGTGTTTACAATACCGACGACAGATAACCCTTGCATACTGTATGGTAAGTAAGTAGGATAATATTGCATGTTAAATAATTAACATTCCATTATTAAAACTTGGAACTTAAGCTTTTAGGTTCACAGATCACCTAACATACTAAATGAAAAGTACACTGGAAGGAAGCAGAGGTGCTTCTCATCACAATAAGCTACATATTGGTCTTGTTGTTTTTTTGAATATTTTGTCTGAGGGACCCGGGAGGGTAATTTATTTGCAGATAACAGGCTTTCTCTGTGTTCTTGCTGCTTTTAATTTCACTGTTTTCCTGATTATCATTCCATCAGCAAGCCTTTCCTTGATGTATCGTGAATGTGCAGCAGTCAGATGCACTGCCGACCCGGGTCCGAGGGGGGGTATTTGCCCATGCTCTGTGCTTGAGTGCATAACTGTCTACAGTACATGAACTGGTAGTCGTTCGGAAACACTGTATTTATATATTTTTTCCTGTTATAATTCCTGCTGTCTGCTCTGTTTACTAAGTTTTAGTGCTAGAGCAAGAAAATCTAAGTGTTGATTTGATATTTATTTGTGCCTAATAGGGTTAATTTTAAGTGTTAAAAGTGTTTTAAGTTGTTTTCATAAAAGAAAAAACTTTGAATGCAATTTTGCTTCAATAAATATCCACAGTTTGAGTTATTGAAACAAAGCGTGACGTGATTGTATGTAAGTTACAAGCTTTGCATTTTATAGCGGATCCCTTGCAGTGATAATCTGCTCAGATGCTCCTCTTGCTGTTCGCTTTCTTTGGACCACATTTACATTGTGATTTAATAATGACTCGGGAGGGAGTGCACCTCACGCATGAATCAGGGCACATTAACGGAACATCTGCCGCTTATTCAGAGACACGAACATGAGCTACAATCCAAAAAAAAACTCTGACTGCGTAATCGCCTCTGCGCTCTGTGGGGAAATACGTCCTGAGAGTCTGTTGGTAACTGCACTGAGTGTTCCAGCAGTGCATACCATCTATATAAAGAACCTTCATCATGCTCTGTAAGGTATTCTGACATTTAAGTGCTCTAGGGGTGTGTAAATAAGAAGTGCAAATGTTTGCGTGCTTTCCTACATTTTACATCCTGGTATATATCCAAAAATATAACAACTAATTGTCTAATAACCTAATTATCTGCTTAGATTACTTGATTTGCACTGTGGTGTCCATATTCAATAGTGTACAGTGTCATCTGCATTTGAGCCGCGTGTCTGGGAGTTACTTTTTACTCTGCCTTTGGTTTAAACATTGCCTGCCTGTTTGACGAAACTCGACCCCAGCGCTGGAATCCTGCACTGCCGGTTCAGCACCTTTCTCCACTTTTACCTTTCAGTCCTGTGATCTTCCAATCATATATTCCGGTTAGGGTCACAGGGGGCCAGGAGCCTGTATCCATGGGGATGGGGCACAGGACAGGGGTACATACTGGATAGGATGCAGGACACACACACACACACACAATCATAACACCACTGTTAGCTTAGAGATGCCAAATAGACTAATTGCATGTCTTTGGAATGCAGTTGCAATCCATGTGACACAGAAGAGAGGTGTTATTTAAAGCCCCACCACCGGATGTGTGCAGTGACTGATACCTAATGAGACACTACGCTACCCACACAAGAAATCTAATAATACTGATGAACAAGAGCTCACTGGATCGCACCATGACCTCATGCCTGCAAGAGTATGCTTGTCGTCCCTGAGCCTGGGAGCATTTCCAGTGAGTTCTCCAAATTCCTGCTACCATCTATATGTATGTGTTAGAGTGTAGACTAGCGTCCAGGTTTTCCCGTGGCATAGGTCACATGCTGTCCAGGTTAAGGATGTATAATAATGCCTAAAACATAAATCTACTAAAACCAAAAGCTTTCCACATAAACATCAGCACTTCACGCAAGAATTTTAATGTAATCATAACCATAAAATCACGCTCACGGATGGACATCATATTTTCGATATATTGCCCCCTAGCAAAGTGAAGCACCACAACATATTCCACTACTTATGAAAACAATTGTGCTAAATCCCACGTAATTGCGTAATTTAAACATTATTACACGAACAAGAAAATTAAATTCATAACCGATTACTAAGGTCTGCCACCCACAGGATTGAACGCCCACATTCCCGTCCGATGTTAACATATGACCCGCCTGGCCGATGAGAGTGACTATGGCAGTGTGGGCGTTTCCACTCAATTCAATCTCTGATTGGTAAAAATAACGATATGTTTGCTAGACTCGCTTTTCTATTGGGTCAGGCAAGTGTCAATCTCACGCTGTTTCTCCTATTCGATTCAGCTGAACGAATCGCTTCCTGAAGCGAATCTGCGCGAAGGGCTGGCTGGGAGGATTCGCTCAGGAAGACTCATCCTTCCCAGGACTCTCAGTCCTGTTTACCCCCCTTTCCGGGGAATGGCGTCCAGAAAGTGGAGCGCCGTATGGCTGTATTACCAAGACGGCAAAGATGCAAGAAAAGTAGTTTGCCTCATATGTTTGGAGACCATCCAGCATCATGGCAACACCAGTAACCTGCGCAGGCATTTGAGATTAAAGCACCACGCCGAGTACGCCGACCTAGAGGCAAAGAAAAAAAGAGGCGAAGCGGCCGGAGGGATCAGGAAGCAGCCCGTACCGGGTGTACAGTGCGGCCATTACTCAGGTAGCGGGGCGCAGGATACTTGATAGTTCATGCGGAGACCAGTGCCTGTGAGATCACTTAGTGATTAGTACATAATTAATACCCCGTACTTAATAATTCATTAATAATAAATAATTAGATATTTGTATCTAATAATTAATCATTGGTAATTCATCAGTATTTAGCAGGCGGCAGGACGGCGTGTCTGTGAGATCACTTAGGTACCATGAGTTCATTTAGTGACCACGGCTAGATAAATCAGATTGCACAATGTGATCATGTGAAGGTTTTCAGGTTCCAATAGAACAGCCTAAAATTCTAAGATGTGTTTTTTATATATATACAGAAGTTGTTGTATTTACCACGTAGAAGCACGATGTTCTAGCATTAATTAGTGGTAGTCACCCGGTTTCGGCGTCTGTGGCCAGTGATAGGAACTCCTGTTAAATATAACAGATAAAAAGACACAAAATATCAGGCACTGGGTAACCCGTGTGAACGACGAGAGCGAAGTATTTTGGAAATTAAATGTTTCTTTAAGAAACTTTCCCGGCAGCCGGCTTTGGACTGTTGTGTATCAGACGATTCAGTGATCAGGGGAAATACCGATTACTTTATTACGGACTCTGCTTTATTTATATCCGTGATAAGGGATCTGCGAAATGTAGAAAAACAATTAAGTAGGCTACAAATTTTATATTTAAAACAAGCATTTGTATTCTAAATATTTTAACTAAGTAGACCTATTTTTCACCCAAAACAATTTCAAATGCATTGTAAAAATAATGTGAATATGAATATATAGCAGCAATAGCCTGTTGGGTGACAGTACTAAAACAAAAAAAATTTCGCGAATTTTGTAACATTCAGTCAGTCATTAAAAATGTCAGATCGCTTGGTTTTGTATTTTGTAATTAAGCACCTTGCATGGAATCGCTGCCTTTATAATTTACTGCACTCTTGCAGTCAGGAATTGGTGTAAAAGTAGCTTGCAAAGTTGACTCAAATATTTGTTAATTTTCATGTATTTGGGCCCTTTTAGCACCGTTTAGACGAATTCTGCCATTAAGTAAAGATTCTGTTTATTGCACCAGAAACTGTTGCATTGCAACTGGTTGTTGCTATTTGCTCTCTGGGATAGTGGAATTACTTTAATGATAGTACCTAGAATTATTTTTACCCTTTTAATCATATGGACAATCTTTTCCAGAAAGCTCAGATTCTACAGTAGGGGGAGGAACCACAGTACAGAGGGTCCTGAAGAGAGAAGAGTTTAACGATACAGCCGGCGGGATTGGTGATGAAGCCCCGTCTCCCTCCAGTGTGGTATGGCTGTATTATCAAATAGGGCAGGAGAGCGGCTCGGTACTCCGCCTGTTATGTTCAGAGATGGGGCAATGAGATCCACCTTCTCAAACATTTACAGAACCAGCACCCGAGGGAGTACAGCGACGTGGAAAGCAGAGCAACGGGACAGAGCCCGGAGCAATGGGTAGCAGGGCCCACAATGCACTGCTCTTTGGGACAGCCACCTTTGCAGGAGGAAGCTGGCAGGAGCACTGGAGGAAACGCAGGTGATTCTGTAGGAAACTTGTTCTCAGTGTTCTCTGGATGGGGTTGGTTTGTTGTTTCTGGATCCCGTTAAAAAAAATCACCTGGGGGCCCCAGTCCCTACTCACATTCAACGAGTAAATAGCTATCGAGTAGAGCAGTGTTTCCCAACCCAGTCCTCGGGCAACCCCAGACAGTCCATGTTTTTGCTCCCTCCCATCTCCCAGCCAATCAGGAACACCAAATATCTGGTATAGGTGTACTGGGAGCTGAGAGGAAGCAAAAACGTGGACTGTCTGGGGTTCCCCGAGGACTGGGTTGGGAAACACTGGAGTAGAGTCAGAAGATCATAGCTAACTGGCTGGTTAGCAGAACATGCTGCTTCAGCATCTTCCTAATAAGGAATGTGTATATTTAATATTTAGTGTGGCGACTTTGTGGCCAAAAGGGGGGCCCCGAAATCTTAGGGCCAAATAAGGTGGCAAACATAGCCACTCTTGTCAGGTTCTGTTTTCTCCCATTCAGATGTTATGAAAGTCATAACTGTGGGGCAGTCGGAGCAGGAGCAGATGAGGGCCTTGCAGCAGGAGGCCCGGGCACTGCAGCGAGAGAGAGAGCTGACAGAGCAACTGAGGAGAGCCCAGGAGCAGGAGGCGCGAGCTCTGGAGCAGCAGCGGGAGCTGACGGAGCAGCTGAGGAGGGCCCAGGAGCAGGAGATGAAGAGGGCCAGAGACCAGGAGGCCCAGGCTTTCCAGCGAGAGAAGGAGCTGATGGAGCAGCTGCGCAGGATTCAGGAGCAGGAGGCACGAGCTCTGGAGCAGCAGAGGGAGATGATGGAGCAGCTGAGGAGGGCCCAGGAGCAGGAGATGAAGAGGGCCAGAGACCAGGAGGCTCAGGCTCTGGAGCGTGAGAGGCAGGCCATAGAGCATCTGAGGAGGGCCCAGGAGCAGGAGGGCCGGGCCATCGAGCGAGAAAGGGAGGCGCTGGAGCAGCTGCGCAGGGAGCTTGACAGGAGGGATTCAAGGAGGCAGGAGGAGCTGGGTGTGTGTTCATCAGATGACAAGACAAAAGATGAAAGGACGAGGAGCAGTAGGAGCAAAACTGGAGGCAAAGGCTCATTATAATCTGTTACAGTGATGGAGGGTCCTGTGAAAGGTTAGGAGGCTAATCTTATAAACAGGGGGGGTGGCGTGGGCTTCGGTGGGTTATTTGATATACATTAGTTCATTTCCTCAAAGATTTTTACTATAAGGGCATAAAATAGGTAAAATAGAGACAAATGCATTAAAAGCAGGTGTGTCCAGACTTTGACTGGTGCTGTATACAGATTTGAAGGTTTGCATTGTAGTACTGAAGGTACTGCAGTAACAGTGTGGAAGGGTCAGTCTGCCCCAGCAGCTTCAGGGGCAGAAGCTCTATGCTCGTGTATCTTGTACCTGATGGCAAAAGACTCAATAGATGCCTTCAGGAGGCAGCGGACATAGTAACCACACTGAGGCAGCTGTAGTCCAGTGAAGTGTTTGACTGTCTTAACTGTGTGGAACGGGCTTTTCGGTCAGTAGCAGAATAAGAGTATCTGGCTCCGATGCATTACGTCAGGATGCTCTTGGCGGGCAACTCGTACAGGTTAACCGAGTTGTTGTGGCAGATGGGGCTCGTTTTACCCCCCCCTCGGACCTAAAGGCACTGCTGCTGTGCCTTGCTGATGAGAGTGGAGAGGTGTACAGTCCATTAGAGATCCTCCGCAGTGAGTATTTTGAGAAACCGGGCGACTTTCTCTGCTGCGTCCATTTATGTGGATTGGGAGGTGCGGCCCATTACTAATTCTTCGGTCTTCTCGATGTTGAGATCCATGTTATTGCAGAGCGCCACTCAGCCAGCTTCACTTCTTCCCTGTGGGTAGACGGCAGTATAGAGCGTCTGGTAGTGTAAGGCTACAGCGCTGCTGACTGAGTGACCATGCCATTCTCCCTCACCATTTACCATGCTTTCTACATGAACATATATTTATCTAGCTTCTAGGTACAGTGAAGGTTATTAAAACCTCATGTAATAGTTTGCCATTATTCTATTTGCATTTTTAGAAGGTAAAAATTTTTAAAGATTTAAAGATTATTCTAGTTAATATGTAGATAATGATGTGATGGTGTTTTTTTTAAGTTTATGACATACGAAGACAGCAATTTAATAAAATTCTTGCTAAACATCGTATTCTGATCTTGTGTGTGGGGGTGATTCTACGAAAAGGGTGCCCTGTCACTTTTGAATATCTTAATTTTGGATTCATGCAGGAATAAGGGCAATTATATTGTCATAGACGTACAGTAAGTGTTCTGGAGCAAGGGTGTTACTGTGGGTTGGACATTGGCGGGGGGGGGGGTGTGGTGGTGGTTACATCCCCCCCCATCCCCCGGTAACTCATGGCCATGCACTTCACTGGGGCATCACTGTGATAAGTTGACATGATAACCCTTGAGTAAAGATCACCATAATAGCTTACTAGACACCTGTGTATTCCTACCTCAAGGGGCATAATACCATCTTTGCTTCTCCGCTGCACTTAAAGGCATGCTTACGGTGTCTGTCAGATTGTGTGATCACATCTGCATGTGTTCAAACACTTATTTTAATGAATTCTGCAATTACAGAGTGGCTGTCCTCTGTGATTGTCAACCCTGTTATCCTGAAAAGGTAACAGGACTGATGATGAAAATGCAAATCTGATTAGATTAGATTAGATAGTACTTTATTAATCCCTTTGGCATGTTCCTCCGGGAAATTTGCTAGCAATTCCTTAAGTCACCAGACCACATGGTCAGAATCAGAGAACTGATCAAAAGTAATTTCTGTTAGTAAATTTAAAATTAAAAAAAAACTAAAAGAAATCTCTTTTGTGGTAACAGTGTTGACATGTTATGCTTGGACACTCATATACTCAGCAAAAAAAGAAACGTTCCTTTTTCAGGACTGTGTATTTCAACAATAATGTTGTAAGAATCCAAATAACTTTACAGATCTTCATTGTAAAGGGTTTAAACAATGTTTTCCATGCATGTTCAATTAACCATAATC
>JABFEB020000008.1:20368160-20392161 GCA_019775895.2 Stomatorhinus ivindoensis
TAATATAATAAGCTTTGCAATTTTAATGATAGTTTCTTTTCAGATTATCTAGTACAGGTTTAAAAATTGTCCAAGGTTTACTGCCGCTGCTTTTGCATGAGTGATATCCGAGACGACCATGTCATTCTCCCCCTTTTCTGTTGGACTGATTCGTTGACTGTGTGGAGCTTTTGTGAGAAATTAAGCAAAAAATTAGTAAAGAGGAGAAAGGCGAAAAGCCATTTGCGTTCCACTGCACGGAAATATTTTGTATTTTTTAATGGCAATGAGCAAAAGCAAGTGATTTGACAGCACTACATTGTGCATGTCGGTGTAGCTCTCAGCAACATCGAGTTATTTGACAGATTCTGTTGGTAAATAAGTTAAAGGTAAATAACTGCTACATTTGGTTATCGTTCATATTCGACTCAGTACTGCAATACTATCCTTTTCTCATCTTGTTCAGCCCTATGCAAAACACATAATATGTTAAATATAATTTGCTAATTGGTTCATATGTATGGTGTCATGTAAAATGATGCGGCTGGTCGAAGAATCTTTGTCAGCCAAATTTCCTACGCGAACCAATGCATTTTTTTCATGAAATTTTTGGTCGTGAACCAAATTGTTCATAGACCACAGTGTTCGTGAACCGCAGGCACCACTGAAAGAATAATTTCATCATTATTGAACAACAACAATAACAATAATAAATCATCATCATGTCTACCTGCAGGGGGTGCTCCTGGGAGCATTCCAGGCAGCCCACCATCAGCTCACACTCCCGTAACACCAGGTCCACGGCGGCCGAGTTGCTGAGGTCCAGGTAGCCCAGGACGTCGCAGTAGCGGTGCAGCACACTGGGCCGGAACGCCGCGCCAATTCCGACGCTGCACCTGTCGCAGTGGGCGGAGCAGGGCAGCCCCTCGCTGACGGCCAGGTCCGCCGTCACTTTGCACCTTCGTGCAACAGGCAACAGAGAGGTCATAGAGAACGCCCCGCGTATACATACCATAAGACGGCAGGGGCAGTGTGGTGGCGCCTACCTGCTGCACTGCAGTGATAGTGTGAGCCGCACTGCCCTCACTGTGGCTGCGCCCTCACCTAGCTGGAGCCCTAGCAGCTTCACCTCCGTGCCTCTCCGCGGCTCTGCGCTCCGCATGTTCTCCACGGCTCGCCCGTTACCCTCCTCCTCCTGCGTCAGGGATGACATTCTCGCCTCTCCCCCATCATCCTCCTCCTCACCATCATCCTCCTCCTCCTCCTCCTCCTCCTCTTCATCAGAGCTGCCCGCTGTGGGCTCTGAGTGCTGGTCCTTGCAGACCAATGCTTGGAGCTGCTGGTAGGAGATGAACTGGATTCCAGATCGCTCAGCATCTATATCTTTTTTCAGCTGGGAGGAGAGAAGATGGGGCTGGGGGTCATTTTTAAATAGGTGCAAAAAGACTGCCCTGAACAAGTATTAAATTAAACCAACCTGCCGGGCGCCCTCTGTGAAAAGCCTCTCCAAGCTACGGTCCAGCCAGCGTAGGAACGGCCGGAACAGCAGCTCCACCTTCTCCATCAGCTCATTGGTGGCATGCCTGGCCTGCAGCCACTCCTGAGAGGCCTTACACACGTGCCTGTGTGTTAGAAACAGTGCGTCTTATTGGATAATGTCCATAACAATAGATGCATCTATGACCTTAAAAAAAAAAGAAAAAAGACTTCTTTTACCTCCCCATGATGGATGGCAAATCCTGGTCTTCTGGAATGAACACATTAAAAACCTGTAACAGTTTCCATGCAGGCAATGTCAGTATTCTTCATTCACCAAAACACACAGTGAGGGCAGAGTAGGCGCTCCGTTTGCTTACCTCCTGGGGATAGTGCTCAGGGAAGCTAACCATTACGTGGATTTCTTTCAAGTCAAAGGGCTGCAAGATCAACAGTGAGATACTGTCATTTTAAACACGACATCCACTGCATACGCACTGCATGTAACACTCATCATTTTAGTTATATATATTTGGTTCAAAGATTAACCTATAAAGCAAGGAAGACTATTTACAAGAAAGTAAAGATGGGTGACATCTGGATTATTGGGACCACTAAAAAGGAACTACAGCACTGAAACTAATCAGCATAAACATTTTAAATACTTTTAACCTTCCATCCAGTAAAGACATGTTTCACTCAAGTTATCAGGACTAGAGTAATAAATGATGGATGGTTGTCAGAAGAGCATTAAACATTAAACCAACCAAAAATCACATAAAACCTATGGGGTGTCCTTTACGAAGTGATCTACACTGATTTCAGAAATGCATTTCGGATTCTGCCATCAACAATAGTTTTTGAGTTATTTATAGTATGTAAATCCTTAGTAAGAATGGAGAGGTATATTAAAGTTTAATTTAGGGAAAAATATTTCTATTTGTGAACATTTTTAGACTTTACAGAAGGCAAATATAAATGACAAATAGAATAAAGAATCCTGAGGCAGCTGGAGTGCCAGGACGCCTCATGGCTTATGGTTCTAAAATACGGCAGAAAATCACACTAACTTTTAGATGAGTCACTTCCAACATGCAAAAATATTGTAAATACAGATGTAGTGTAAATTTTAATTGTGTCACTCAATTTTTGTGGGATAGGGAAATGCAACTAGATATTTAAATTGATGTAAAATTTTCATTTGTGTGACAAAAAGATAGCAAAAATTCAGCAAAACTGAGTAACAGGCTGCCTGACTGAACTTCAGCCGCTCATGTAAATATGCTGTGTGACATCATAAGATATGGGATTACCCAGTCGGGGTCACTGGGATGCACGATGAACCTGTAGACAGTGAGTCGCCCATCCTCCCGCTCCTGAACGATCAGCTGGTCCCTGGGAAATCGCTTGGCCAGCTGGGTGATCTCTGTGTCCCGGAGCCGCCTTGCCACTTCTTCCGTGAGCTCGCTCAGTCGCACGTCCCGAATGACGCTGGGCGGCTCGACGGGCTCCCTGGGCCTAGAGTTCGGCTCGGCCACGGGAGGCAAATCATCAGGATGCCAGAAGCGGCATCGGTCTTCCAGGGCACAGTGGCCAGACAGGAAGTAGCGGCATGGCCGAGGGCCGTGACCTGGCCGGTGCGGAGCGGTCCCGGGGCGAGGCAGGCGACGGGCCTGGGAGCAGCTTTCGGCCCCTTCAGGACCGGGCTCCGCACGGCCGTCAGCTGTCTCCTGTGTCCCCTCCGGCATGTGATCCATGCCCTTCAGCGCCTGCTTGGCCTCTTCTCTCTGGTGGAGGAAGTGACAGTTTTCCCCAAACTGGCAGTTCTTTCCTTGGGAGTAGAAGCGACATGGCTGTCGGTGCCGGGGCGGCCTCGGCTGCCTCCTGTTCTCTTTTTGGGTATCCTGTAGGCAGTCCTCTCTGCTTCTCATGTCTGATCTCTGGATAAAGGCCTGACAGTCAGCAGCAGAAACATGGACACTTCACACTTCTGAAGCTCCGGTCTGTAACCGTGAAACACGTGACATCTCGGGATCAAGCACAATAAATAAACACGAAAAAACGAAAATTTAATGACATGATGTGCCAAAGGTCCTGGTCCTAAAACATACTTGTATTGTAAGGTCTGAACATATGAATCCTAATAAAAGTTAAAAATCAATGTAACACCTGAAAGATCTTCACGCAGCTACGTTTAGCTAACATATTATAAAAAAGTTGAATTATACAATCGCTTCAGAACTTAAACGAATCAAATCACAGATTACCTAATACAAATCACGTAAACGCTGTTATCAAGTTAGTTTTCTCGTTACCAGATAATAACCACAGACAGTTACATAAACAACGCCGAAACTAGCATTCCGCTGACAGACATTTTAAAACACCACAATATACACTACCACTAGGCTTCCTAAACAACAAAGGAACAAACATTACTTCGGAATAAAGGTGTCCTTCCAGCTAGATGACGACGTAACGTTAAGGCTAAAGTGCCTCTCGCTGCTTATACGTAAATCCAGTGGTTTACCTGCTGTATTTTTCTGGCGTACTTCGGACTATAGAACAAGGCATCATGGGAAAAACCAGGGGGCCTGACTTCCGGTCTCTACATTTCACTGTAAAAGTCAATTAGTAATCGCAAAAGCTGGAGTAATCATCATCATCATCATCATCATCATCATCGTAATAATAATAATAGTAGCAATCATGACTACATACGTATGATATTTATTATGAAACAAATTATAACTTTGAAATTATTATGCCTACGATATGCATAAAATAAAATCCTTACACTCACACGAATTAGGAAGTACCTTAAACTCGATCAGATTTATGGTGTCGCAGTTGCTGGGGTTCTACTTCTGACCGGGTACTGAAACTGTTATGGGCTATTAGCTTGTGGCAACTCCTGTCCACTAATACTGTCTGTATAAAAAGTTAAAATCCAAGCCAGTTATAATTTCATGAATTCACTATATATATGTATATGTGTATACGGTTGAATGTATAACTTCCAGTGACTACAAATCAAAGTTTATCAAATTATAAGTTAGGTTACGGATAAGAAATGATAAATTGAGGTCATAAGGTATAAATAAATAATAATTATCTGTTATAATAATAATAATAATAATAATAATAATCTGCTGTATAAATAACATAGGAATAGAAGGAGCACTGAAATCATCATGGGGTGTTTATAGTGAGTGTATGTTGTAAGCTTCACGATTCCCTCGCCAGGGTCTTCACTTCGCCCGCTTCCCAGTGCGTTATTACGGCACCTCCTGCCGGTTCTGCGGCACACACGCCGCCTCCCGTGCAGCTTTCCTCGGCGGGGTCGTCTGACACTTGGCTCAACGGAGAGTTTCCGGGGTAACGTACTGCTGCAGGCAGACAGCCATTTTATAACTATAGTAATAAGGCTGCTGTCAAAAATAAGCTGTTTTTCTGCAGGCGACATGGGTCAGTGCGGTGTCACCTCCTCGAAGACCGTGCTGGTTTTCTTAAACCTTATTTTCTGGGTAAGTGGAAGCATGCGGCGTCTTGCCGGGGAGCGCATATCGTTCCGGACGGTTGTGGGGCTTTGAAGTGGCGCTGACATTTGCGTCTCCTCGGCGTTTAAACAACTACATTTCACGGTAATAAGCTGTCAATGGTGTAGCGTCAAGCCTTTGGCATTTTTGGCCTTTTGGTTTTATATTAACTAGCTGATATAATACTGACACTTCAGTCCTGGTCTAAATGGCATTGACTTTGGGTGTTAAGTAAAGAAATCAGTTTATTTTACTGCATTTTCCGATCTCTACATGTTTCAGGAACTGCTGATTATTTGCACATTTATTATCTAGACATGCCATTGGTGTCAGTGGATTTGCAGGGCTTCCTCCAGTCTCACTTCACTGCGTTACGCAAGAAATGTCGTAGTGCTTATATCAAAATATTGTTGTACCATGACCTTAGTTAGCTATATGTCATTGCAGGTTGAGTATATTTGCAGACCTACTATGATCAGGGCTCAACACCATGGCGAATTCTGGAGGACATTTTGAACAAAATATTTTTAAGTTGTAGTTCACATTGTTATTTTTCTCTCTTTAAACATTTTGGCACGGACCCCTTGACGATCCCCGGCTATGATAACATGCTAGATTAATCAGACGTGTAATATTTATCAGAAAATCCTATATAGGTCAAATATCTAGGTATAGGCCTACTTGTTAGTATACTTTATAGTGTAAAACAAAAACCCTAGAGTTAGATATTATTGTACATGTATATACGATTGTATGAAATGTGAATAGTGCTGGTAATTCCAAATTCCTAATTGTAGTGAATCAGGTAGTTAATTTCAGGTGAATTATTTATTGTCAGTGCCCTTATCTGTATTGAAAGTGCTATTTTGGTGTTTAAGATGGGTGGTGTAGTTTGTTACACGCCGGCAGAGCTACCTGTCTACAATAGCTGACTTTATTGAGTGGGTTTGTTCTCACTGATGGGCTGGCATCTCACCCAGGGCATGTTCACCAGAACCTCGTATCCGGAACAGTAGAATGGAAAGGTTAAAATGCCCTCTTGCATAATTTCCACATCAGACAGAGATGACAAAGTAAATAGTGAACGATAGTGCTGAAATAATAATAAGTTACAGCTCAAACAATGAGCTGTGCGGAAGATATGCACGTAACATTCTTTTGAAATACACAATAAAAATTAGTGTTAGGACGTAACATTTATACTGTAATATTCAATCAACACGTGTATAATGGAGTGGCGGAAGGTTCCAGATGTATCTTGCCTTGATAAATAAAACATGCATACACCTAGTTTTCCCCCTTGTTTTATAGGCAGCCGCGGGAATTCTGTGTTACGTGGGAGCCTATGTGTTCATCACGTATGACGACTACGACCATTTCTTTGAGGACGTGTACACCCTGATTCCCGCTGTCATTATTATAGCTGTGGGAGCCCTTCTCTTCATCATCGGGCTCATCGGTTGCTGTGCCACGGTCCGAGAGAGCCGCTGCGGTCTGGCCGCTGTGAGTGACTCCTTGTATTTCACTCAAAAGTGTCGCCGTGCGAGATCCAGCTGGAATTTAGTCCGATGATGACCCATATCCACAATAAACAGCGTGCGGTTCTGGGGCGTGACCAGGGTGTGCAAATGGCACCCAAAACATCAGCTTGCACGTCCAAATTAAATAACATTTTTTGGCACACCCAAAGTAAATTTTCTGGCATACCACACTTGAGTAATCACATAGAATTCTAGTATCTGGCCACACAACTGTCTGTTTCTAAACTGGCTCCAGCCTTTTTCTATACGTTATTAATAAAATGTCTCTCTGCTTCCTAGTTTGTCGTCATTCTCCTCCTGGTGTTTGTTACGGAAGTAATTGTTGTCGTTCTTGGCTATATTTACCGAGCAAAGGTAAGTCTTTTAGTACATTTTTATCTGTGTTGGAGTTTTTAATTTAAATGCAGAAATCTATCTAATGAGATCTTTTCTTTTTTGCCATTGGGTGGGGTTTATCTGATATCTGATAAAATAAATACTTCTTGATTATATTTTGTTTCATAATCAGTTTTTTGTACGTTTATACTATCAGGAACTACAAGCAAAAATTATTAATGATAGTTAATTGCTTACAGTAAGTCTTCTCTGGATGGTCGCTAAGGTTATTTGACTTTTCACCATCATAATCAGCCCGTAAAGAATTGCTTGAATTTAGCGATGCTGTACATGCTTCACAAATGCCTCTAGTGGTAACAACGTGAATTACAGCAATGCCTGTGTGGCGCTTGTGGGATTGAGCGACCCAAAGGTGCAAGTTTGGTTTGAACATTGGAGGGGATGAGGTCACCACCCATTTAGGCAGAGACATGATTATTATGTGGGGGGGGGGATGTATTAGCTGATTTTGATTACTAGGAGGGGGGTTACTACCCGCCCCCATCCCCCCTGTAATTTACACCCATGGTGCAACTTTAATATAATATCGTTGTGTTAAGATGAGCAGATTATATGTTTTTTTGCAGGTGGAAGATGAAGTAGATCGCTCTATTCATAAGGTGTACAATGAGTACAATGGGACAAACACTGACGCTCCAAGCCGTGCCATTGATTATGTACAAAGGCAGGTAGGAGGATCTAAATCACGTGTTACTGCCTTTGTGACATGCCTTCTGTTTCACTGGTGGATCTCCATGTTAAGAGTATCCTTTTCATGATAGCTTTATTGCTGTGGAATTCATAACTACTCTGACTGGAGGAACACCCACTGGTTCAAGGAGTCAAGAAATAACAGCGTTCCAGTCAGCTGCTGCAAGTCCAGTGTCAGCAACTGTAGCGGTTCTCTGAGCCGCCCCGGAGACCTGTACCAGGAGGTGGGTGCTAGTTAAGGCCTGTCCCCATGACAGGTCTTGGTGAGCTTCACCACCTGGGGTTCTCATGCCAGCTTTAGGCTCAGGGGCGGACTGGTAGGTGGGGCAACTAGGGTAGCTGCCCCAGCACTGATGTTATGCATTTTTTGTGGACTTGTGTCATGCATCTCTCATTTGTATGTATACAATCTTATTATGGATGGAGTGGTGGCTGTAAGGTTAGGGATCTGTGCCAGCAATCAGAAGGTTGGTGGTTCAAATCCCGTGTATGCTTGGAGCGATTCTACCCTGTTGGGCCCTTGAGCAAGGCCCTTAACCTGCATTTGCTTCATCCTGGGTATGACGTTAATTAACCTACATCTGCAAGCAGGTCCTCCAACTTCCAGGGAACATTTGGGGGTTAGTGGCAGGATTGACACTTCAGCCACTGGAAAAAACTCAAACTGTTCCATTTGGTGCTGCACAGAAGTACTCAGGTTCTCAGTGGTTTGTGTGGTAGGTGCAGCGACGTGCTATATTAGCATATGCTCGTCACCTACCACATTATGGTGGAAGCCACAAACAAATGTTGCAGTACTTAAAACAATTTTGAAATGTAATAGTTTGTAATCTTCTGTAGTCAAACTCTGATATTGAGGCATGTATTTAACAAAAAAAGCATGTTTTTGGAATTTGCTAAATACTGCAGTGCATGATGGGTGTGATGTTTGGAGACTACAGTGGTACCTCAGAACTCAAATTTAATCCGTTCAGAACTCCGGATCGAATCCTAAAAAGTTTGAGTTGTGATCGAATTTTCCCCATAAGAAATAATGAAAAACCAATTAATTGGTTCCCGGCCCCAAAAAATGACACATAAATATGTTTTTTAGCATTTAAACACAAAAAGAACTGGATAAAACAATAAGAGCACATACTGTACTAAACACATCTATGCACATTTATCAAAACAGTAATTTATAAAATAAGAAAATAAATATATCCAAACAATGTGTCCTGCCCCGATTGTCCGCTCCTTCCATGTGCCACGCCCCCTTGTTAACCCCACGTGGAATCCCAGTGTGATCAGCTGTTTCTGGTTGTTGTCATTAGTCCTCTGTATTTTGTCCGCGTTTCAGTTTGTTTCCCTAGTCCGGTCATTGTGTTGTCCATCTGTGTTTTGCCTGCCTTACCTGTAATGAAACCTGTATCCCCCGATATCCTGATGTCTGCGCCTTTGTCTCTGTTCCGTCCTTGCTCGGCGCAACAATATTATTATAATTAAACATATTAATAGTTTATTATTAATATTAAAATAATGAATAAGAAATCTTTATTTTAAAATGTATTTTATTATATAATAATTACTTTTACTGTCTATCATTGTCTAAATGTATTTTTACTGTATAAATATATGTATTCAGTTAGTGTAAACTGAGACTGAAGCTTTACTCTTTGTTTCTGCTGAGAGATGTGCTGCGTGACTCATTTCCCTGTGCGTGCAAGCTATCTTAGGTCGGCGTTCATGGTTTGACTTCTGAGATTCAGATCGAGCTCTAGGTAATTTTTTTTCAAACTAGTTGGTTCGACTTTTAAGAAATTAGAGTTCTAATGAGTTCGAGAATTGAGGTACCACTGTACTTAAATCTCATCATCTGCAAATGCTGCCACTGGCGTAGTCAGGCCCTAAGTGTGAATTTGGAAGGGGGGGGGGCATTTTTGCCCCAGGGCCCAGTGTACAGTTGTTCCACCACTGTTTAGGTACATGGTGTTTCCAACATTCTTGCATTTCCCAACTACATCAAAGCTGGTGCCACTTTACAATAAGGCTACTCTTATAACGGGTTTATGAATGGTTTATAATCTGGTTATTAATTAGGTTGTCACACTTTGTAAATTATTAATAGACAAATTTAAACAAGTTGTAACAGTTTTCTTTTTATTAATGAGTTACTACCATTTACAAGTGGCAGTAGGGAGCCTTATTGTAAAGTGGCATCTCAAAGCTTTTCTTGGCTTCATTCCAACCAAAATAGTCATCGTCAACATAAATGCTGTCCACAAAAATCATGACTGCTGACACCTGCTGATACTTATATTCTGACTCGTTTAGAGCCACAGGTTATGACGTTGGAATCACTGTGTTTCTTTTCTGCCTGTGAATTTTGGATTCAGTATCACCAGAATATGAATAAGGTGAAATTAACATTATTTTCTTCCTCCAGGGATGTGAAGCTCTTGTGGTGAAGAAACTGAAGCAGATCATGATGTATGTTATCTGGGCAGCTCTGACGTTTGCTGCGATACAGGTAAATCTGTTTACAAGTCAATTATTATCCCACAGAGTGCTGGGCCATATATTGTAGAATAGCTGAAACAACGGCTATAATGCTACAATAGGCATATATAATATTGTTCGCAGCTAGAAGCACTATGGGTCGCTGTACAGAGTGTATTGCGAGGGGAACCCTGGTTATTACGTGCACCCTTTTTTCTAACAGTGATTCTCCATATATTGTATAACTCAATTTACAAACAACAAACGTTTGATACAAATGTGTGGTTGTACTACCCAGCACTAATCCCACTTCATGGAACATGTACCATGTATATATTCGTATTTGTTTAAAATGTATTTAGTTTGAAATGGCAGGTCTGTTTTATTAAAGACACAACGTGTATATAATTACAAACCTGCCCATCAGCCTGATATTTAATTATTTGAGATATATTATGTATTTACATCTTTAAATGTAATATTGTGAGTCTTGTAGCTTTGAAGTGTCTGGTAAACAGCAACCTTGTCAATAATGTTCAGCATAATTATTGGCAAATTAGCTTATGAAGAGTATTTTTGAAGAATGTATTTCTCCACTATCGTATGTATTTAGTGCGATGCAGTCATGCATTAAACTTGCAACGGGACCACGAACCGGCATGTCGCAGGTTTTAACGCAGCTGCTGGTTCTTTGCCACAGATGCTTGGGATGCTGTGTGCCTGCGTGGTTCTATGCCGCCGGGGCCGTGACCCGGCGTACGAGCTGCTCATCGCCGGGGGGACATACGCCTAGAGAGCTCCGTGCCACGTGACCGCGTGGGCTTCATGCCGCCATTAGCTAAAGCGCGCCGTGCACAGTGCAGGATAGCTACCACTGTGCACTGCTGTCGGGTGAGGCAGCAGTACACCATTCATGCCATGCCTTTTTAGTTGATATTGCAGTCTTCACAAGATCTTAAGCATAAATAGCAATGACCTTTTTTTGTCCTGTGTTTTATGAAGCATGGCAAACAGAAGATAACGGGGTGATGTTCTTTCTCATTAGTTTGCACTATGAGTAGGTTTTGCAGACATTTTGTAAGCACCCGGTTCGAGCTGTAAATACCTCTTTATCCGTTATTAGGTTTTGTTGTCCCACTGCAGAGTCGGTTTCAGCCCATTGCCGATGTCACTTTGAGTAATAACATGACATAACATCCTTATAGACAGACTTGTGCTCAAAACCTTCTGACTGTTTTCTGAGTGATTAACTTGAGGGTTCTGTAAACAATATGTGAATGGAATTTGGGAATTATCTATGCACTGTGTATTCCAGTCAAAGGTGAATTATTATTGTTTAATAGTTTTCTTTTGTGTGCAGTTGTATACTTTTGAGAAATCAAGTTTGACAAATAGTTGTGTAGAATAAAATAATGTGATGTTATTACTGTAAATAAGTCAGACCTCTTTCAATAAAATAAATGTAGACCTATCATTGTGTTTGAGAAAATGGCGTTCTTTGTGTCAGTTAAGATGCTTGTGGTTGACCGATGGTGTTGAATTGTGCACATTTCTGGGGCAGTTGATTTTGGTTTTGTGTCAGTTGGACTTGCAGCTAACACCAACAACAACAGTTTGCCCATATTGATGTGAACAGCACAATTTTTTTTAAAGTGATCCAACCTCGGGTCTTCATTATTATTATTATTCACAATAAGAGCGGCATTTCACCAGTGCAACACAATGGTATTTCTTCATTCCAAAAGTTAACAGTCCCCAGTTGTTTGTGGTGTCCTTCTCTTCAGAGCTTAAGCAAGAGCCGTTTGTGGGGGACAATATCAAAGGCCTTCTAGAAATCTAAGTAGATCACATTGTAGACCTTTTTTTGACCAGTTTCACTTGTAACTTCCTCAAAGAACTCAAGTAGAGTCATTAAACAGGATCTACCTCTCCTAAATCCATGTTGGCTATCCCTCACAATGTTATTTGCCTCCAGGTAATCTGCCATTTTCACTTGGATTATAGCTTCCATTCCTTTTCCAGTAATTCTAGTTAAACTGATTGGCCTATAGTTTGCTGGATTACTTCTATCCCCTTTTTTATATATGGGTGTTATATTAGCATGCTTCCAATCTGAAGGTACCACACCAGTAGATAAGAATTTCTGAAATAGTAAGGTTAAAAGTTGGCTAATAATATCCCTCATCTATTTTACAACTATAGGTAAGATGCCATCAGGGCCTTGCGATTTATTTATTTTGAGTTTAGCTAGGCTTAGTACCACATCAGCCTCAGTTATACATATACTGGTCAAAGTAGACGCCGTATTCGTACTAAATGGTGGTAAGTTACTTGTGTGTTACTCTACTGTGAACACTTGTGTAAAATGATCATTAAACTCATTTACTATATCAATTTCATTTTCAATTATAAGGCCCTTACTATCCCGCAAATGACTGATTTCAGCTTTTAGAGCTCTTTTGGAGTTAAAGTAACAGAAGAAACTTTTAATATCACCCTTAGCCTCCAATGCAATTTTTCTTTCCACATTCCTCTTAGTGAGTCTAATGTTATTTTATAACTCAAGCTGTAGCCTTAGATACTCCTGCTTTATTTTGAAATCATTCGTTTTTTTCTGTTTGTGGAACAGAGCCCTTTTCCTCCTGACTTTATTCTTAATTTCCTTAGTAAACCACCTTGGTTGCAGTGTACTAGATATATATATATATATAAGTTGTATAAAGGTTACTGTAAAGGTTACTGATTGGAGTGGCACTTTCTGCAGTACTGTGTTTAAACAAGGCACTTAAACACCTCTGGTAAATTATAGTGAATGGTAGCTGGCAGAGTTATGTAACGTTTCTTTAGATGACATTGTCAGAGAAGTGAAAATTCTAAAACAAAAATGTGATCTGAAAGTGATACAGGCCGTATATGTTTGTGTTAGGGCCTGAAAATGCAGTGGAAAAAGTAGGTGTAACCTTCCACTGGTTTTCAAAAGTCTCGGGGCATGATGAACTTTGGTTTATTTTATTTTCAGTTGATAATTTTCTTGGCATGAGTAATTCACCAACTGCAACATACAGTACAAAATAAATAAAGCACTTTTAGCTTGTAAAGAAATCAGCATTGCTATTCATCGCTAATATTTCCACAGATAATATTTGTGACAAAAATACTGAGATGTTTAAATCAGACGATAAAACAAAATGACTGCCAACCGTTACAGCTGTAGATGATGGACGAAACAGAAGATGTGTAAGGTGTTGTTTCATTAGACTGAATTTATGCTATTGTAGCTGGGGGATGAGAGACTGACGTTGCTACTGGGCAGCTGGACTGCGAGAGGCATAGCCCCTCCCATGGCTCCCATCATGCTTTGGTCAGGTAGCACCCCGGGACGAGCCCGGCCTGGCCATTCCTCTCCACCAGCCACCAGCCATCCTCCCCCCTCTCAAGCACCGTCACTCTCTCCCCATTCAGAATCGTCAGCTCGTCCTGGTCCTGTAAACAGAGGACAACATAAGTGGCCTGTATACCCCCTCCCCAGCACTCTGGCGGTCTTCTGGCCCCCGCCGTGTGGTATTTAAGCCCCATGAGTGGCCATGTGTTACACTGCAGCCATGAGACTTTGCTTCTGCAGGTGTTGCAACTGACCTGTGCTCTATAATCAAACAGGACTTGGTACTCAGCCTCCCTGTTGAGGGCCGCGACAGACGCATTCGTCATGTTCAACTTTTGACCTGGGGAGTTAGAACAGAGGAAGCAATAAGGAACTGTATCTATTTGTCACTTGGTGTTGGGGGCAAGACATGAACAGATCAAAACCACTCAGCAATCAACAAATTTAAAACTCTGTAAGCCATTTTTACGCCGAGAGATCATAGGAGGACCAAATCTGTAATGAAACTCACTACCTGATACACAAAATATCCAGTTTCTCTTTAGAGATACAAACATGAACTTTTCAGCTATTTCCTTCTAGTATTATAATTCACTTCTGAACTCTTTTAACAGGTAAACTGGGGATAATTTCACTGGGCAGATATATTTAGGGGGTGCTGGGCACAGTGCTGCAGGATGAACCCTTAGATTGATGGTGAGGTGATTCATCAGCCAGACAATCCCGTGGCACAGAAGCAGAGGAAAAACATCGCCTTATTGAAGGCCTGCTGCGGTAGATTGGACGGCCATCTAAAGTGTCACTAGTACTGACCACTAGATGATCCTGCTGACTGTGAAGCTTCAGCAATATTCAGCCTTGACCCGCCGTTGCTTTGCAAAAGATTAGAAAACCTAGGAATTAAAATTAAATTTCACGCTGATTGACATGAATTGGAAAGCAGGATATCTGAAATGGCTTTATTGACTAAACTGATGCTTGATAATTGATGAAAATGATTACGTGAACCATTCTGTCTAAGGGTATTGTATTCATGGACACGTATGGCTTATTGTCATCTCTGCTAAATACATTATAGTATAGAGAGACAAGATGAAGTGGCTCCAGTCTTCTAATGAAAGTCTTCTAAGCATGTTTAAGTTAGGCTATGCTAGGCTGTGGTGTTTATTAGGATAGGTGTACTGTAATAAAATGCATTTTTTGCCTTTTGATATTTTTACCTTACAATAGGTTTATGGGAATGTAACTGCCTTGTAACCCGAGGAGCGTTGGTACATAGATCAGACACTGCTAGGGAGCAGAGGCTGTGTTATGTGCAATGACCTCTGACCTCCTCATCACTCCTCCCCCTCCTCCCATGCGGGGGGTGCCATTGCTGGGGGCTGGGCCATCCCTCTTGTAGTAATTCTCAAAGGAAACAGGGGCTAGGGACACAACAATGAGGTCCAGTGAGCACTTCCTGCAGCAATCCACTCTACCACAGTGTGAAAGTCCACAATGCATTCACATGTAGTATTCAAACATTCAAAGAAAGTTTCAAAGTGTATTTATTGTGCAAAATGTTGACTTAAAACATTCAATATTCCAGATGAATCACTTTCTGTCATACAGGTATGGGTATCGACAATGAAGAAATATCAGTAAGGTCTTTGCACAAACATGCTTACTTAACTTTTTCAAGACACAGGGTCATATGGTTATTTAATTACTTATTATCTAATGGTTTGAAGATCGGTGTACTAAACTAGACTAGCAATTATTTAAAAAGATCTATTTAAGAGTGTTTACTCCACAATCTCTAGAGCCTGTGCCAAGGCCGGGTCTGTTAAGTGATTAACTAGAAGTGATGTCACAAACTTATGGGGGAAAAATCAAAATATTTTCTACACTCTGCCCCAAATCTTCACTGCGGATGTATAGACCAGCTTAGTGCCACGTGCATTAAAAGAATAAAACCTGCTGCTGAAGGGGGTTGTATTTGTGACCAAAGGAACATGAGAGGTATGAAAATAAGGTTTTGTCATTTTTGGCACCACTTTCATTAATAAATCAACGTTTTCTGGAATATAGTAATACGGACACAGTAGGTAATTACCTGGTGGGCTTGAGCCAGTCATTTTCGTGCTAATGAAGCAATTGTTGTCTGTGGTGGTATCACACTGTTCCAGAGTCTTCCTAACTTCCTCATAATACTGTAAAATCAGTCTTAAGCTGGATACAGTCACAGTTCCCTTTATATTTACTAGTGTCGTTCAAAACAATATGCAGGCATACAAGGTTTTTTTCCCTAAAATTTTCTCATAATTACACGAGCTCTGGACATATTTTGCCACCATATTAATTACAAAAACAAAACATAGTTGTTATATTACAGTGTCTGTGATTTAGTTATCGACTTATTTGACTACTCATCCATTCACAGGCACAGAGCCTCAGCCCACAGAGTCACATGATGCTTCCACTGACCTCGTCGTCTTTGACGCACTGCATTGAGAAATGGTTGCAGTGCACCCACATGGCGTTCCTCAATAAGTTAATTCGGTCCATCTCCTGCTGCTGGAAGACCTGCAACCCAAACAGCCCAGTGATCTGCAGTGATCCTCATCACTGGAATCAACAGAGCAGGATACCAGCGAGAATCTAGCCTTTAAAAAGGAGCCTCGGATATCTTTACATCTGTGGTCCTGCAAGTGATAAATACTTCAACCATTATGCTATCATTTGTTTTTTTATTATTTCATGTATTCATTTGAAAATAATCTCATAATGTGAACATTTGCAGATAAACCATGTCAAAATATCTGCTGTTGTCTTTGAGTTCTTTAAAATCTATGACCTTTCTCCTGGATGAGCATCATCTTACTACAACATGCATCACAAGTGGGCCAAGTGCAACCATAGCAGACTGGAAGCAGCGGGACGGGGAGCGGAGCTACCTCGCACGTGCCAATGTGTGTGCTCTCCCAATCCTGCCGGACCTTCTCCAGTTGGATGACGTTGGACACGTATTGCTTCTCTAGAGAAAAATAAAAGGATATTCTTCACGCCATTAGTCAATTTGCAGACTGTGCTGAGGTTCAGTGCTGAACTTGGTGGTGAACCAAACCTCAATGCATCTATTTGTTTGACCAACACGTGAGCCATGCGAAAGAGGAGAAAAGCAGTTTCATGCAGCAGTGGAAAGTTCAGGTCCAGAAAGTAAAAGCCCAGACCAAGATTTTGTTTCAATCAGCCAATTGAGTACTCTGTGACTGTGACTCTTCATACTCAACTGGTTAGTTGACACAAAATCTGTACTTTCTGGACCTGAAATTTCGTGATAGTCAGAAATTTGTTGTCTCTGCTTTCGACGAATGAGTGACTCCAAACCCAAATCTTGAAGCCAAACCCTGCCCTTTGGTGAGCCACAGAGAAGACGCCCACACACCAAAATGAATGGACAGACACAGGCCTGCAAGCTGCTGCCCTGTCCCATATCCCGCTTTCAGGGACCGGAGTTCAGCTTGTCACATGCTGAGGCGTCTCACCTGCTTCTGCGGCCACTTCCTTGCACTGTCGGGCCTTGCTGTGAGCCTGATTCATGACAGGAAGGGAACATTCACGCAGAAAATGTCATAATGAAATAAAGACTGGGAACAAAAACAACTCGCTTCTGCTTTGGGGAAAACAAAATGTCATAAAGTGCAAAGCTTCGGAAACCTTCAACGCCAAAGTTAGTTATTGGCCAGATGCTTTTGTTCAAAGTGACATGGAAGTGAGGAAAGTTCAGTGAGTCGGCCTCACTGGGGCAGTTGGGTTAAGGGACCTTTTGGACATAGATTACTAATCTGCTTGTTATGATAATAGTTACTAGAAAAATATTTGTTTGAAATAATTGTCTCAGTTGATTTTAAATTTTTTTAAAAGAAATTGGTTTTACTTTCTGTGTAAGGTGATACAGCCAATCAAACGTTTCCATCATCAGCATTGAATTCTTTTGGAAACGGGACCCATCTCGCGGACCCCAGCAGCCATAAGGGACCTGCCTTTTCCGCCTGCCTGGAGGTGGCGCTGGAGGTACTTTCCACCCGCTCCGCGGTTTGTGCAGCCTCGTCTGCTTCCTGGCACCGTTGCTCGTAGGTCTTCTTGGACTGCAGGGGAATCAGAGGGCTTTACAGATGTGTCTTTGTCAGGAAACAGACTGCATCTAGCTGGAATCGCAGACGCGTGTTTCACTGCATCTGAACATGCTGTTGCAGCGTCCTGAGAGATTAATGATGGAATGCCATAGAAACCATCCACTGAGGGCTGTCAAATCTGTATGCTAATGCATTTCTATACTTACAGAAAAATTAATAAAAAACGTATTTTTTTGCATTGCCCAACTGTGAAATTTATTTTAAATTGAATAAAAATGCTGACAATAATTATGGGCCTATTCATGTAATGAAAGGCCCATATTATTATTTAAAATTATAGTTTTAGTTTTACTTATACTATCAGCTGTAGGTAATAACATTTCTGGTTCCTGACAAATGCAGCTTTTTTAGTAATTCTCCTGACAGTGTCTCAAAACAGCTTTAGGTGTGACCTCAGACTGACCCTTCAGCTCCGCCAATCATCCCAGGTCCTAACACAACAACTAAGTACAGGGAAATCTTAGTGTGTGTAAACTCGACGGGAAGTGGATGTCATTGATGCAGAGAATATTCCAGAAGGTTTCTTGGGTAAGTGGTGCAGAGCTGAGGTGAAGGGCTGCCCTTTCTGCCTCTGTTTGCCATCCGGTGTGAACAAGCTGTGGTTGGATGATGGTTTGTTCTCCTTTCCACATATGATTTTCTCACTTATTCCACAAGTGGAAGCTGTAGACATGTGGCCAAGTCGCGATCAACCAATTGAAAACTAGTGCTGTGACATATGTATACATATATATGTGTGTGTGTGTGTGTGTGTATTTGTCTAAGGGTTGTCTTTGGACAGGTTGATGCACGTAAGCACAAGCACAGAACATTCATTCATCTGTGAACATATCATTCATTTATAGCTAATTTGTTAATTAGTCCCCATATTTCACCAGTATATCTGACAGAATAGCAGTGATGTGACGCAGGAGACATTGTACAATCCCCCCCTCTCTGCTCAGGATAAATAGCTGGAGGACGGTCTTGCATGGGTACTGCATAGCTGTAAAGCCGTATTATGTCAGTCCTTAACCAATCATAGTATTTGTGCCAAGTTACTAACAACAACCTCTCTAAAGATAAATAGAAAGCAGAAGAACGTTAGATACTGAAATGCTTGCTGCATGTTACTTTCTATTTTAGGTGGCTGTTCCACTCATGAGTCAAGCAGCACATGCTACTGGCTAGTTGGCTTTATAGCCAACATACGCCCCCATCCATTCATGTTCTCATGACTCACCTCCATGGTTTTCTTGTACAAGATCACCTTATTTTTATGAATTTTCTCCATTATTCCTTCAAACTGCAAAAGACAGGAGAACATTCCAGTAAACGGAATGCAATGGAGGGCTGCATCGATGCTGCATATGCGCAGTGAGAGTTGTGTGTGTATCAAATATATGATAGAAACCCATTCAATCTCAATGTCTCCATGTTCACCTTCTTTCTTTTCTCTTTCTGCTGCTCCCGGAAAATCTCTATCCCCTTCGCTTCTTCCTTCAGCATCGCCGACAGCTGGATGTGTAAATTCCCCGTGTTTTCCATTTCTGGACGTGTAGGTTCACCGTTAGGGGAGGGGTGCATGTTGCGATGGAGCACGATGGAAAGGTTTCTCAATAAAAACAGGCCCAGTATCGACTTACCTGCTTTGAGCTGATCAAAGGAAGCTCGCAGCGTGCTGTTTCAGAGACAGAAAAAGATATTTATTATTATTGATGTTTGACATCACTGCTGCTGAAATGTACGTGCATACAGATTCAATTTTATTTGTGTTTCAGTTGCAGTCTTAGGGTTTGGAACCTCAGCACACTGTGGGCTATATTTACTGCACCTAAAATACTCTTGCGTGTGCAAGACACTCATTAGATATGTGGGTAATTTGGGAGCCTTGTTCAGGCATGTCCGACACACTCTACCTTTCTTTCCTCCCCGATCACCGCATGCTATATTTCGATCTTGACAGCCACAGTCATGTGTCTATTGCCTTGAGATCGGTGAAACATTCATAAACAAACTTAAATGTGGGACTGCCGTCCGCTGAGCGTTTAAGGGAGTTCTGTTCATGTACAGATACCGACACGTGTGATGTACCTAATCTCCACCTGGCCCCCGCACTTGCGAGCGATCGTCACCAACTCCTTCCCATACTTCTCCTCTGCCAGAGCTCTGTGTGGGGGAACCCGCAGACGTGCAGCTGTGCTTACAATGCTTTCCAAATATGTTCGTGGGGCCGGCCATCGATCGGAGGGACCTTACCGTAGTTTGAGGAGCTCCTCCACATCCTTGCACATACGCCGGCCCTCGCAGAGTCTCTGCATCAGCACTTCATATCCAATGTGATCATTGAAATCTGCCCCCTGGAGAAAATCATGTCAGCTGTGTTTCAGCATTAACTACATACATAAGATCCATCCATCCATCATCGTCCAACCACTTACCCTGGAGCCAATCTCAGGTACAATGAGCACAAGACAATGGACACCTGGGGCAACATATACACATAATCGTATTCTATGGGTATATAGAACTTACATAAAAGCATTAACGTTTACTGTCAATGATGCAACAAACTAATGCAACAAAGCACTTGCAACATCTGTAAGTCCACTTAAAATATGCTATATCTTTCAAAGGCCTGTATCCTGTAAGGTAATTCATATTTAATCACCTTATACCAGATGGATAAACAGATATATACATCATAGTTGGACAGCACTCCAGAATTGGAGTGAATGCGAGGCATTACCTCAACCTCATTTTACTTATTTAGTAGATTTTTTTTTCCAAAATGATGCACGTTTTGAGGAAGCAGGGTCAGACGGCCCTTGGAGTAATTGCAGGTTAAGAGCCTTGCTCAGGAGCCCAATGACATCACTCTGCTGACCCTGGGATTTGAACCTGCAACCTTCCCATCACAGGGGGAGCATCCTAATCTGCGTTGTCTTACACCACCCACCATTTAGTAAATCTAATAGACGGTTATATATTGGCTCAGTTTAATGGCTTGACCATTATATGATCTGCCATGACCAACAGAATGTAGCTCTATCCTTAGAGCTTAGTTTAAACCACAGCAAATTCATTTAAATAAGCATCGTAAACACATTCTGTTTTATGTAATAAGTGCGAATAGTGGAAGTTTCCCCGCAATTTGCAGTTTTCACGTGTGCAGAGGTACAGGAAGACTGCTGTACAGTGCCTTCAATGCAAATCAACCCAGAAACCTTCTGTCGCTTTGCACATCAGCGACCGCGCAATGCACCATAGTCAAAAGATCAAAGACGTACAAAACATTTAACGTTGTTGTCACACGGCCAAAATAGCATTACAGGAAGCTCTCGGCATTTGACCACGCTGAAAGCACACTTAATAAATTCCTACTTCATTAAATGACCCTTTTCGTGTTTATTGTCCATTTACCAACATAATAATGTCACGAGGACAAAATGTGTTTCTTAATTGTTGTAAATCGTACATAAATGGACCTGTTGTTTTACTCTAATCAACCGTGAAAACTTATTGCCAAGTAAGACCCATTAGTTGATCGTTAATGAAGTATTTCTTCTTTATTGAAAGGATTCGGGTTGCATGTACCTAATAACGTTACTGTTAGAGGCAAATGTTGACTATTTCTTTTTACAGGTTTTCCCAAGTACCTCATGAAAGATTATTAATATACTTTTGCAAAAATGTAATTAAATAGCAGTTTAATATAGATATGGACGACAGAATAAACGAGTCTATTTTGAGTTCTGCCTTCTGCTAAAATAGCTCAATTCAGACATTACCGTCACTCAAATCCACTTAAAACCATAGGTATTGGTTCCTCATAGTTAACGATGCCAAATCACTGAGGATTCATGCAAATTGTATATTTTCCTAACATACAATTTTCCATTTGTCACAAATGTAAACACTGCAGGTGACTTCTATACAGTAGTTATTACATGACGAACTGTACATATTACATAAGTCTACCCTTTTGCAAAACACTATCCGGGTGACGGTGAATACTGCAGTACCCATCAAAAATACGCACCACTAAACTGTGAATAATAATGAACAGAATTTCATTTTTAAACAAAACTCTTGGCTGGTGACTCCATACAAAGCAAAATAAGTAACTTTTAACATAATACATGGAGCAAGTTTTCGTACAATAAGTGAAGAAGTTTCACAACTTACCCAAAAAGCATCTTTAAACCTTAAGGTTGTCATGCTGATAGAAATTTGACTGGAAATACTGTATTTTGAATTTTATTATTATTATTATTATTTAAAAGAAGTGTTACTTGAAATCAGGGAAATTGCTTTTGAAAAAAAAATACAATGAAAATGAATGCCAGAGTTAAGCGGCATGGGAGCGGCGCCCAGTTTTCGATTAAATGAGGAAGAAGAGTCGCGGCACGAGCTGCAAAGAGCCTCTTTAAGTTCCAGTTGCTGTTTGAATGCAAGATAAGACTGGTAACGCGTGCGTACCAGATTAAGGCTACTGACAATAAAAGATTTCTGTACAACTCTGACCACCAAACCCTATAGATAAGTGTCAGAAAAGTCGAGCTACACACAATAATACATTTTAAATATTAATTACGATATACTAAAAAGGGAAAGCATAGTACAGAAGACGTAGATGCCTTATTTTTTATAACTAGTAAATAAAAAACAGATAAAGGTGAAGAAATGTTGGTTTCATTTAAATGTATTCAGTTTAATAACATTCCCAAATGAATGGCTAGACGAACCACATTGATACGCAACGTACTACAATCACAAATAATCCCAAAAGCTATATTAAAAATTTGAACAATGCTGCCCCTAAGTGGAAACTATTAGCAATAGCCAGGAGTATAGGAGCGCCCTTAAAACTTTTTCATGCTTAAATTTCAGAATAGATTCAGCTTTCCAATCAGGCACAGCTAACTGAAACTATTATTACAGTGAGTCCGTAAGATTCAACATTTTTATTTGTCACATGCATGAATATAGTGTTACATCAGAAGCGAAACCAATCAATCAATCATCATACAAACAAACAAACAAACAGAAGTACAATACTTTATGGACTTGAAATTACACTTTGGCTATTCATAAAAGGTGAGTATTTTAGTGAAGGGGTAAAGATATTAATTGCCCACCAATGATACAAGCATACTTGATGCAGAGGAAAACTAACTTCGTTTGGTTGCAACTGTTGTAAGCAAATATTTCACACGTACATGTACAGTTAATATAAATAGTCAGTTAACAGGTAACTGCTAACTAATGCGCGTCTGAATAGGAGATTATAGCCAAGTAAATGGGTGCTAAGGCATAACGTAACTATGATCTTTAACCCTCTCCATGTACGACTTTACATTTGTTCTTCAAATGCAGCCCCCCACAGATTACAGAGGCACCCCTAAACAAACGCACTTCGCAGTGCACACTGGCGTATCCATACATCTCCTAAACAAACAAACCATCCTACAGAATTGTGGTTTCCAGACAGATCCCGTTCGCCAATGTTGCCGGGCCCCACCCCTCGCGCGCGTTCTTCTGCTCTTTCATTGGCTATTTCGTGATTGTTGCCCGCCTTGCGACCAAAAACGGGCGTCTTTATTGGCCACAACAGATGTTTGTCAAGGTAGCAAAGTAACGGCAGCATCTTATTAGCTGCCGGATATGTTTGTCACGGTTGCGAAGCAGACACTTCCTGCTACCTTGCGGGTCACGCCGATCGTGGCTGCCAGTCTTGACAAATGTAGCCGGTCTGTTTTGCGACCCGCCCTTTACATTGCGTCGAGTTGGAGGATAGTTTGGATTTTTTTGTCGAAATAAACCCGGCATTCGATGTCGAAAGACGGCCGCGGTGACGGGAGACGGCGCGGTGCCGCGCAGCACAGGTTCGGGCCGAGGGCGGCCCAGGGTGGGGATGGACGGGAGAGGTCCGGGAGCAACAGCTCGGGGTCTTCGCACGGAGGAGGAAAAGGCAGGAACACGCCGATAAGCATCGCATTGAAGGTAGCTATCGTTTAGTTGTCCCACATAGCACGATCACAGTGGCCAGGGGGGCTGGCGGCGGGACGTCGGGTGGGAGGATGTATGTCAGGCTGCGAGCATGCAAGTGCGCTAGGGCTGCACAGGCTTTATTTCTTCGCACCGGTAGGACATTACCCACGGCTCCCCTCAGCTCCCCCTCCGTCTGCAGTCACTTTTTGAGACACTTGTGTACACACACGTCCCGCATCCCCTGTGAACACAGTAACACCATGATTTTCATCTAGAAATGTGGGTTATAGGTGCAGAGAGATACAAACATGTCAGTGGTAGATGTCAGGAGGGCAACTGTCAAACCTAATCACCCTCCCCCGACCCCCC
>JABFEB020000008.1:20461402-20479793 GCA_019775895.2 Stomatorhinus ivindoensis
AAAAAAATTTGTAAGCATAGGCCTGTTTAATAAATCAATAAATTGTGCAGGTATTAAATTTTGCAGTTTGGCATCACACCGTCGGGACAATATATGAAAAAAGCTCTAAATTTCCCTCTAATTTCCCAAAAATACGGGTGAGCTTGTCGATGTCACCCCGGGACAGATGTCGCCCTATTGACCGCTGAATCATAACCTCTGTCTCTTAAGTCTTTTGGCCTATTCAGTATGTCCTTTATTCGTAGCTCCTGGTCTTCGGGAAAATATTGCTCTTAAAGACAGTAGCCTGCCTACGAAAGGGTTTGGAATTGTTTAAAGACATGGGGTTTTAAGTAACAGTGAAGTGTACCGACTCCCCACAAATTCACACAAATATTAGATACAGGCGACGATGAACAACTAGCCACTTCATTCATATTTTGGTCTGTTTCATCATTTCGACAATATATTACTCTTACGGGCATGTCAATTTTTTCTCGAGAAAGTTATTACAGATTGCGATTAGGCTATTTGTATTTGTCGTTATTCGTTTTTCAGTCAGTCGGAAAACACAAAATTATTCACTTAGATCTTTTCCATTCCAAAGCTCTCTCATGGGCTTCTCAGTAATTCAGTTTATTATTAATAATTATTATTATTACTATTATTATCATCATCAATATCTGATCTCTGTATGAACGGTTGTTCTCGCAATAAATAACAATAACTTACTTTTGTTCGAGAGGCACAAACAATATGTCCTCCGTCCATTAAGATAAAATATTTTACAACAAGAATACGTTTTATATCACCTTCAGAAATCATGCGCGTTAAGACAAACACGAGGATCTGGAGACTCAATAGCGAAATATATAAAAATGTGTAAGAAATGAGACACAACGATCACCAATGAATGAAAAACGCTCAGCACGGATAGAGTTAGTGGCTCCGAGTCAGCGTTAGGAAGACTGGTTTGTATATCCTTCATGATGTCTTCTGGGGTTGCAAACGCAGCTGGCGATGCGATTATGTTGAGTTATTTCTCCACCCAAATCCTCACAATGATGACTTGCGCGGTCTTCATTGAAGATAGCGTTAGCTTATGGGAGATCGCAAACAGTGCATCTTCCATGACAAATCCTCTGTAAAAGATCTCTGGGAGCTGGTCTGTTGTCATGCAGGGCTTCAGGAGCATGCTGGCCACGGACAATCTCGGTGAGCTTCACGTCTCCACGGGGCTGGGCACCATACTATTCGGAGTGTCCGGTAACTGCGACGACAGGGACGTCACATCGCTGCCCGAGGAGTTGCCCAGGGAGCCCGATTCTGAAAAAGACACCTGCGACATGGAAACGGTTCTTTAAAAGTACAGAATATGGAATATGAACTGGGGTTATACATGCCGTTAAATAATAGGCCTACTGAACTTAAAGCAACGGCGTTTTACAGAGGTTTCGTTTTTATTCAGCCGAAAATGTTGGAAACAATGATCCCAAACTGCCCAAATGGCGGTTGTGAACGAAATGCCAGACAAAACGAAAGAAAGGCAATGATGTGCTCAGTACAGGAGGACAGTCGTACTGGACTTGGTGAGTATGGAATGTTACCGAAGATTTGCGATATAAAATGTCAAATCTGATTTTAAAACTGGTACGTGGCTGCCACGTAGCAAGTGGAAAAAATAAAATTCCACATATTCGTTTGATAAAGCTTTCGCCTACTGCAGCTTAGTTGTAAAGTGGAGCGTTAATACTCACCAGTTGCTGGAAGGCGGGTTGATCCAAGTCACTTTGCAAGGCAAATTCACTTAAGGCTTTCCAAGGAGGCTGATAGGTTTGTACCTCCACCGGGTTACCTTGAAGCGTGTTGTCATGTCTAACCGGACTGCCTGCCACAAGAGGCGTACCCGTGAGGCCTTGCAGATTCTGGTAAAATATTTTAAAATGACTTATAAACACTCACGAAAATATTACAAATATATTTACATTTCAGAAACATATTGCATTGTAGATAAGTAATGATATGTCTACTTTGTAATCGTAAAACCGAACGTGTCCCATGTCTTAAACGGTTACTCTTACTCGGCCTGACTAAAATAAATGAAAATATCAGAAATGATCAAAATATCCGCCAAATATTTTCCCAGTCTCCTAGCGTTTGTTTTGAGGAAGGACCGTCCGGTTTCTGAAGTTTCACCAAAAGCAGAAGTTCAGTCCAAAAATAACGCTGTGTCATACACCACTCAAGAATTTACACCTCAGTTAGAGTTGCATACAGTTTACAAAACATTTACCGTCTGGGAGAAATTAAATGTAGAATTGTGTCATAACATGCCTGTACAAAAAGACCTATTGAGTTTAGCCTTCCTTCCTATATCAACAGCGCGGCGCTAACAACGGTCGTAGGTTCATATCCTAGAGAACACACATAAACTGTATAACTTCCCTTCTACTGTAGGTCGCGTCAGATAAGTATTATTTAACAATGAACAATAAAAGCGCAACCATGTTATATGGCGCTAAATGTAATTTTCCTTGAATGCAAACGATAAGATTCGTTGTGGAAAAAAAATCGAATGACAGATTTACCTGCAAGCAGGTATTGCACACTGAGCAATGATAGGCTTGGGGTAATTAGGAAAACGCTTACGGTTTTGTCACAGTGTTGCTGCTGCTGGAGCTGCTTCATCAGAATGGACTTCTTTTTGTCCTTACAGCGTTTATTCTGGAACCAGACCCGTATGACTCGCGGACTCAGGCCCGTCATTTCCACCAGCTGCTCCTTCATCAGAGCGTCGGGTCTCGGGTTCGCGTTGTAGCATGTCCGGAGGGTGTGGAGCTGCTTTTCATTCAGCACCGTCCGTACGCGAGTGGTTTTCTCCGACTGCTTATGGACGTGATTTCGATGGGGTGCTTGTCTAACCGATACTGGATCTGCTAAAAAAACACACACAATTTAAAACGTTAAGCGTTTTGTTTTAAATGAGTTTAGAATAATTACATAATACAACACGTTGTGTGACCTCTACTGTATCGTGCTATCCAAGTAGCTATTGGTGGTTATAGCAGCGGCAGTAGGCCCAATAACAACAGGTTTAAATAAAATAAGTATAGCGATATTAATAAAATATCGGTAATCGATGCATTGTTTAGCTAAAAGAGTCAATTTTCCTAATTTATTTTTTAAAAGAATTTAGCATATTTCACATAATTGTGATTGTGATTGTGATGTTGATTTTAATTTTAATTATTTTTCTTTTCCAATTAGAAGAAATTACTTCCTTGGAATGTAAGCATATTTTCTTTGTTATGCTATCACCTATTGCATATGCAAGTGACGAAGAAAGCAGCAAATTTTATAGTAAATATGAATAACTGGCATTATTTTGTTACCAACTGAATGAAAAAATAATTGACTGAAGTATGACATTTGAAATGGCAACGGCAAACTCAGATCGTCTTACGAACTGTTCTTGAAAAACACCAAAGACCGCACTGGATAAAATGTTGGCCAAATCAGCTACACCGAATTACATATTTAGCCAACTCATAAGATTTATTCAAACACAATGACAGCCAAACAACACGTGCTGCGGCTATAGCGAAACAGCATTCCCATCCATCTCGTTTTTCACTACTGTGTACCTTTAGCTGTGACCCCTTAGAGAAACAGCGCGTCGGATAAATCCGCCCGCATATATAACAGAAAACAGTTGTGTTTGTGAATATCCCGTTAATGGCACTTCAAATGCATATGGCAGCTTACCCTTTGGTTAAAACTGAATTTAACCTGTCAGGTAATAATCTCGGTTAAATAAACATTAACATTTTAGATGGCATTCCTTTTTTGAATAATTCTGGTGTCGAGTGTGTAAACAATGCCATTTAAATGAATGTTTTTTACACACTTTAGCTCAAAGATAATATTCGTATTCGTATTGGTCTGTGCATTTCCACAGTATGTATTATTAGCACGATAAACAATATTTAGGCCTATTACAGTATCCATTTATTATAGAATCTGTACATTTATATAATCGATTAAACATTATTCATGTACGGTCCGAATACAGAGGCCTATTTTAAATAGGTCTTTAACTTATTCTGAAAACAGATTTGGAGAAAAACTATAAACGAAGATGTTTAGTGTTCAGTTTGAAGAGCTCTGAAATAAAACTGCAACATATATAAAATAACAGTTGGCATTGTTCATGATTACAAAACGCTGTCAATGCAAAAAATGTCAGCCTGTAACCAGCCAGAACAATAGTAAGTAACGGGTGACCTTACCTGCCATGTGAAGTGACCTGTTGGAGTGAAGGTGCTCCGGGCTTATCGGGCTTCCGGCGGCGCTCCGCTCCAGCAGTAAACCATGATCCGCCCGGCAGAGAAGCTCATCATCCCGCAAAGAGAACTCATCGCCTGGTAGAAGCTGCCTGCTGCACACCGAGCACCTGAAACACTCGATGTGATACACGCTGTCCCGGGCTCTCATGACTAAATCGCTGCTGCTGAAGCCAAGGTTACATTTAGCGCACTTGATGCCAAACAACCTGGAGAAAGATAAAATAGTCTGGTTTAGTATTTTACAGGCTTAGAAAATGACTTCTTAATATCTGCATTCTGTTTAACATAAAACATTGTTGAGAAGTATATTTGTCAAATTGTTCTGACAAGACAAGACGCATATGCTTTGTTGCGTGTCTATGAGAAATCTCAGCTCTATAACGACACATTTTATTGTATAGCGGACATCAGCCAAAATAATAAAAGAGAAATATGTAGCTATTGACTCATCTGGTTTGTTAAATTATGTGAATATATCAGAAAATAGTTACCACGTGTATGTTCCAAATGCACGTATGTAGAAATGTGATGTTACTGGACTAGTTCCGTTGGTGAAAAAAACTCGAGCGTGTATCTACCTTGCATAATCTCTTTTACAGTATGTTTTGCCGTCTCGAACAAAGCAAGTGCACGTTTCATCCAAGTACTGATTGCATTCCGCACACTTCAAACACGCAGCGTGCCACTCCAGGTCGGGCGAAACTCTCAGTATGTACTGGTCCTGTATCTGACTCCCACAGCCGACACACATAGCGATTGCAGACTTCTCTGTTGGAAAGCAAAATATATCCGCTGAACCTCCAAAAGCTCCAAATACAAATAATTTTAACGAGTATTTATGTAGCATTCACGGTCCACAGAATATGCAGTTTATTTCTATGCATGTTGCTAATGGAAAATTGTTTGCCTTGTCCTATTTGGTATTGGCCATAAAAACGTATATACCTGCCTTATTCCTTTGATATCACAAAGGCGTATAATTAAATTATATAAATTCTCACCGCAGTTTCATTTTAAATATTTCAAACAATTAGTGCACAGAATCCTCAGTGTCTCATTGGTAACAGCAGGCAACTTTGTTGGAATAAAAATAACACACAGATGGAAATGTACAATTTTACTTACTTTTGGAATGATCCCCCATATCACCCAAGAAAGAAGAATTTAAAATAATATCCACCATACAGGACGGATGAAGAAAAAAACGACAGATGCAGAAATGAAGAGGGAAGCCGCGTGCCCAGTCCCTTACTGCCTCATAACTTGTATCCTCGGAGCGGAGTACGGGTAAGACCCTGCAATGTCTCACATGCGGCATGACGTCACACGCACACTTGGACCCAGACGGGTCAATAGGGGGCAACAGTAGACCTGCCAAGTAATTGGTGTGGAGAGGAAAATTAATCTAATAAGTTTGTACTATTTAAGGAGTACATTTTTCGATTCATACTATTCCAAATAGTAATAATAATAATACGACAGTAGTCAAAACACTTAATCTGCATAAAGAAAAAAAAATCTTGCATACCCATTCTAGCTTCTACATGACAGCTGTACTTTCAAAATTCAAAAACATATACACGCATCACACTTGTTAACATGTTGTATTGATGTACATGTCACTGGAAATTATGTGAAAAATGGGTAACGTTAGCATTTGCTGCAAAGATTCCTGGCACATGTTATTATTACTTGTCTAAGAATGTCCGAATCCTTCGCATCTCTGGCATCGTTCTGGGAATAAACGACCCCTGCTGGGTGAAATATATATATCCATATTTCTCCGCTCCGGTCAAAAATCTCAGCATTATTACTGAAGGCAAATCTTTTGCTTATTAAGCTGCTTCGAATAAGTCGGGCATAATAAAAATAACTATAGGCTTACTGATAAAAAAAATAATAATGTTACTATTGCAACGTGATTTTTTTTCAGCGAATGTTCCTGCATCCAACATTTTGAACGCGTGTTAAGAATTTCTAAACATAATTTTAAGAGGAACCTTTAACATTGATCACAATGTAAGCATAATGATAAACACGGTCCGTATTAATTTCTAATATCCCTATCATATATGGGCATGTTTTAATGTCAATACAGTAATGTACTGACTGAAACGTGTCTGAATCATTAGATCCCATTTTCTTTTTTTTCGGTCTGTCTAGCCTATACTTGTCACGTTGACTCAAGTCTCGATAGATATTAAATATCTCGAAGTGCAATTAATTTTATAAACGGCCTGGTAAATCAAATAAATGTTTTCACGTTTAAACACATGGAAATATATTACATATACTAACCACTTTTGTTTCGAATTGCTTTGTTCAGTCACTTTTCATTTTGTATTTCCAAAAGTAAACTATTGATGATGAAACCCCACCATCACACCGGCAAAACTGGCGATAAATGTACGAGGAAATTCGAAGGAAGTTTTTTTTTCCATTTCACTTGCTCTTGTCACATTTATCGAAATCCGTGAATGGACTGGAAACACGGTGACACGCTATAACTCGTAAATCGTGACAGCAAATTTAAACGTTAAAATGACATGCGTTGGTGTTATACGGTTTAACACCGGATACATTTAAACTCCCAATGCAAACCAATAAAAGATAACGTCTTTCTGAGAAGTTATAGTAGCGTATGTCTACTCACGGCCATATATTTATTAATAGATACGCCACAACAACAAACTCGGTGATTATGTTTATATGAAACAAAAGTAATAACGATTTTCATTCATAGGTTGAACTAAATGTTCAAGCTAGATCCTGAAATTAAAACGAATTAAAAATAATAAGTAAAACATTGAACCTAATCTTTGACGACGCTGTTTACTTACTAGCCAATTGTGGTAGGAAATTGCTTATGTAAGAAATCACATAAAATCGTACTTGCTATCAAAAATACAAGTATATTTAACTGTATACAATTGGTATTTATTTTCACTTTAACATTCGGGTGCATGGTTCTGGTGTCCATATTTCAGGCCGCAATCAAGTTAAGTTTAACCATAATGTGATTTTAATACATTTTAAAACTTGTAGGGTATAAAACTTTATATCAAAACATAGTTGAGAAAGGTTTGCAGAGACAGTATATAATAAATCCGATTGAATTCATACAGATAACAACTACTATACAGATAACAAAATCAATAACATAAAATCAAAAATTTATGAAATAGGTTTAGCTGTTTAGAGTGTTTAGCTTCTGACTACTTACAAATGTATTCTTATATAGCTTATATAACTTGCTGTGCGTTCGCACTCTCGCTCTCTTCCCCCTTTCTCCCGGATTTTAAACTCCATCCATCTCAGTATGTTGCCGCTGCTGTTGTTAATCACCCCCGTACTGGATAGACGATGCTACTTTAGTTTATTCTCTACACGGTCAAAGGGCGATCACTCAATGCACAGGACAAGGACAATAAGATTACATTAATAAGTTAGGGATTAATGAAACATACCCGCTGTAGGGTATTTCAGCGCAATGCTATAGCCTACGTGAGCGCGTAAGGGGCGCCTGGTGAGCCGCGCTGCACTTGCCAGAAAAGCATAGCCGCTTCAGACAGACCCCAGCCAGGGAAGAACTCCCTGTCGGTGTTTGCTCGAACCAGATGTAGAATACTATACCACTTCTTCGGTAATTTTAACTCAATTCACTTAAACGCATTTCATGTATGTTGTGGAGCAGGATTTTAAATGAGTTTGTAAAACCAATAGTACGGACAGTTTCATTATAAGAGTTACAACCTGGCGCTAACATTTTTTCTGCATATTTTCTCAGTAATTAACTGATGACGTTCATAACCTCTGAATACTGTCGATTTATGAAGCTTTATGAAGCTGAACATTCTTCTATGCCTAAAATAAATGTCTGGTTTCTGGACCTTGTAAGTGCAACCAAATAAGTAGTGTAAGTTGGCATTTTATAAATGAATAAAAACTTCTTTTTGTAAAGAAAGACAAAACAAACAAAAATATCATATCAGATACACTGCGAAGATTTTTACTTAGTATTCTCGGCAGTCCATCCATCCATCCGTCCGTCTATCCATCCATTCATCCTTCCATCTTCCACCCACTTATTCTGTACAGGGTCGCGAGGGCATGACGCCCGTCTCAGACATTTGAGCAAATTTGTCAGACAGTTGTATGTAGGCCTGCACGGAGGCCCAGGCTCCGTGGGAACGCGGTGTCACACGGCCGGTGACGGGAAACACTAAAGGAAAAACTTTTGGAAGATGAGTTTCGTTGACCTCGTTACACTGCAGAAACAAAATAGAATGTCATATAAAAACACAATTTGACAATAATGTGATAAGGCATCCATTTTGTACTCGCACTGTTCCAGTACTTTTAGGCAAGTTCATATCAGTCTGTTTGAATGTGAAATTCCTGTCTTTTACTAAGTCACACAGAACCAGTGACGCAAGTTTTAAATATCATAAAAATGTTATCTATTGAACATTTTTATTAAAATAGCCAATTCACTTATCTGTGTTTAAAATGATTAGCCGCATGTTTGATATATTTCTTTAACATATAATATAATTCTTTAAAAATAATTGACATTGTTACTATCCGCTGTTGCATGTTTTGCAATTTGTCATGTGTATAGAGCTGTCACCTTGGTGATCTAATGGTATTTAAATTGAATTACAATACATTAAACGTATGTTGTGTATTACAACCCAACTTGTATTGGCTAAAGCAGGATATTAGTCTCGGTGTTCCCTAATAGCTGAGTGCACTTCGCATGATCCATGTTTATATTGCAGATGCCGTCTTATTTTATTAGTAATCATCTTTGAAGAACACTTTCTGAAGTCAGTTTTTGGATTTGTTTTTTAAAGTTAACTTTAATTTTCTGCTTCGCTCTATATACGCAGGCTATTTTGGATTAAACCCACTAAATTTCTTTATTTGTTTCTATAACCGTAAGAATGACATCGAAGTTTTTTCTACTATAGAAGCACCGTTAATGTCGCTAGGTGGATGCTCTTTCAGATATATTTAAAATCACTGTACCTCATTGCTATTTTTCATTGTTCCATCGATTTACTTTGGAGATCATTTGACCTTTTATCTCTGTTGCAAATATTCTCTTTCTACGTAGACTAAGGCTTTTTTCGTAACTGTTTCAAGCATAGGGCCAGTGACAGAGATTATGCGTCCAAGTGGACCGGCACAAAATTCTGCATGAATCTGTTCATTTATTCATATTCTCTGAGTTCAAGATTTATTCTGGATCAGCTTTCTTGACAGGTATTTCAGCAGCATACTTCTGCAAATTGTATAGTTTATGTCGCGTCACAAACGTTTATTTGGGCGATTTGGATTTTCTGGTGCCCCACACTCCATAATGTAGTTATCGGTACTGTCATTCACCTTGAACCATCCATATAGGCCTACATAACCGCGATTCCGCCCGCGTGTATTGTTTCGGCCTTACTATTGCTTTCCGATAGTGTTTATTTTCAGACATGGTGATGTTGAAGGTTACCAGACCATCTTTCTGTAAAGGCTGCTTTGTTTTCTGATTTGTAGAAGGAAACTTCGCCAGCTGACGGATTATTCCCCGTTGTGCTGCCGGTCTTAACGGGCCAATTCGATTTCATCGCATTCCAATCTGAAAAATGAGAAAAACGTGCGTGATGTTTATGCTTGCGCGTGCCCAGTAACGGGAATAGTCATGCCGTAGTTTCTCCGGATTTCCTTCAAGGTAGTACGCACTGTAGAAGGGGCTGCTCTATAGTAATAAGATAGGACTTTCCCATGCCACAACAGTTTTACTTTAGCAGAAACATATGTTTAACTTTTTTATATGTAAAAAAAACTATGGTGGAACGCAAGAAGCATTTAATCGAATTGAAATGGATGGATGGATGTACCAAACTTTAACAGAACGCGTCAAGGCAGCAAACTTTCTTGTGACTTTTGACTTTACACGTCTTATTTATCTTCGTCGACTGCAATAGTAATAACAATGCTTAATATAGCCTACAAGTACAAATTTATACACACTGCACCAAAATAAAACTGTGCACCAAAATTCGTGTGATATTTTAATGAATAATCACATGCTCTTATACAGTATGGATACAGTTAGGCTGTTTCAACTGGTAAAGGTCCATGCGTTGTCTAGTTTTTTATACATAAACGCGGTGATTTTATTGGCTTGTCCTGATTTAATTTTCTTGCTGGTGTTCACTGTGTAACACCTGAGACCGCCAGTCATTCACTTTCGTAAACAAACAGGACATCATTCAGTAATAAACTATAAACCCATCCCTTCAGCAATGGGAACAAAATAAAGATTAGCCTACTTCACCACATACATACTGTACTTCAAAACCGAACAAGCTTTGAAATTGAATAAGACTATAAAGGTTTATATTCCATTAACCTTTACAGTTGACAGACAGGCGCAATTTGTAGGCTAAATGCTCCTATAGTGTTGCAATGCCATCCCTTCACAGTTATCACTGTATTTACCTGTATATGATTTTAAAAATATGTTTAGCTTCATATTCAAGTTTAGAAACTTCGTAATCTAAGGTTTTTGGACACGTTTAATTTATAAAAGACTTTGAGAACTATAAGAGGAGGAAAATAAGACTTTATCTATAATTATATGAAAGAAGAACTATACTGTATAATTCATTTGATTAGATCATACCGAATTCACATAATAATTGCTGTCTGTGGGTACATCTGCGCGGTTGCTGGATGAACTCGACACATTATTGCCTTAACCGATGTGCCTGTCTGTTGTCTGCTGAGTTTTAATAATTAACAATTTATAATTATTCCACTAAAACTTCCGTAATTAATATTTATATAGACCATAACAAACAGACGTACACAGCATCATGTAGATAATGTAATGTATATAATGTTTTACTTAGTAAATTGGCCATTGTTACGTTTTTTTTTGCATCTGTGGGCAAAGTCGGATAAATGAGACTTTGAAGTAACCACAATAATTAGTATTTGTTAGATTGTATGCTAATATGTTACAATGTATCTGTTGCAATGAGGTATTCATCTGTCTATTTGATTAAACTTTATCATGTATTTTCTTCTCCTCTTGTGTGAAGCCCACTACTCGTAACAATATTCCAGTTTATCTACAGCTAATAAATGGTTTGTAAATGTAAAGAACTGTACAGTGGACAGCAATCCGAGCAACGTGTTTAGCTCATGCCTGTACGATGTGCAGTTTTTCAGGAGCTGGCCTGTACTGTGACACCTTAAGGAAGGCGCTTTGAGTCAGTGCGGGGCTCACAGCATCACTTAGGGGGTGATTTATTAACAGGCCGACAGATGGACTGGTGCTCCGGGCGCAGCTGCAATGTCTTGCCGGAGGAGGGGGGCGGGGGGTGGGGTTGGTCCGGGGATGCCGAACCGGTGGTCTTCGCTTCTCCTGGGGCATGTACATTTTTAAGAGATTGCCTGCCTAGAAGTAGTCTTCAATGGAAAACTTTGGAGAAGTGTCCGCATGCGGCTAGGGACCGAGGTATATGCGGTTGATTTTTTTTCCTTTCCGACTTGACAGGGCTTTCATACTGTATTATCCGGCCGGGCTTTTAACTCTAGGAGAACTGTGTTCACAAATTGATGCTCTGCTCCTCTGGGGTTACTGCAAAACATTAAATCGTACTGAAATATTCATATGTGAGTGCATTTAGCTGAAAGCCATTGATGTGCTTCTCCCAAGAGGGAAAATGGAAATGCTGCCGGGCCGTCTGTCTAGCAGACACCACAAGCAGTCTTCTTAAGAGTAATTACAGGGGCTGCCCGGTGAGGGTCCGCGGGGTCTCGCTACTGGGGCGGGGCTGAAGGGGAAGATTTGGTCGGTTTTAGTCTTCAGTCTCAGGGCTTGGATTAGCTCTTTCAAGATTAGGGCGGTAAACGCGATCAGGACCAATCTCAAACTGCCCGCAAAGGACACGCAATTCCCTGTGGACGCGAACCGCGGTCATATAACTACAGTTAAAAGTATGGATTTATGCAGGAAAATACAGTGGTATCTCAGAACTCGAACTCAATCCGTTCAGAACTCCGGATCGAATTCTAAAAAGTTCGAGTTCTGATAGAATTTTCCCCATAAGAAATAATGGAAAACCAATTAATTGGTTCCCGACCCCAAAATTATTACACATAAATATTTTTTTAGCATTTAAACACAAAATGAACCGGATAAAATAAGAAGAGCATATACTGTACAAAACACATCTAAGCACATTTATCAAAACAGTAATTTGTAAAGTAAGAAAATAAATGTATCCAAACAATGTGTCCTGCCCCGATAGTCCGCTCATTCCGTGTGCCACGCCTCCTCGTTAACGTAGTGTGGGATCCCCGTGATCAGCTGTTTCTGGTTGTTGTCATTAGTCCTCTGTCTATCATTGTCTAAATGTATTTTTACTGTCTAAATAAATGTATTCAGGTAGTGTAAACATGCACTATGCTATCACAGCGAATGCGAGACTGAGATTGAAGCGTTACCCTTTGTTTCTGCTGAGAGACGTGCAACATGACTCATTTCCTCGCGTGTACAAGTTATCTTAGGTCGATGTTCACGATTTGACTTCTGAGATTCAGGTCGAGTTCTAGGTATTTTTTTCGAACTGGTTGGTTCGACTTTTAAGAAATTGAAGTTCTAATGAGCTCGAGAACTGAGGTACCACTGTATTTAAAGAAATTGAGCAGAACAGCGTCCCTATTCCGTCTGGTGGTGCGTAGGAGTTCAACAGTAGGGTATTTTCGTAGAAAATGCACGCTGCGTGGCTGAATTGAGAATGCACTGAGCAGATCCTAATGATCTCAGAATCTGTTCTTGGATCTGTGTACCACGGCATATACGCGCCGGCTCCTTTCAATGAACATTAAGTTCCCATTTTACAATGTTATTTAGTAACATAAAGATATGTGGTATCACACTGGGGGGTGCTAGGCATGCTTTATCACCCCTAATAAATGTACACTAATTAGTTTAATTAATTATTGCGGGCGATTTCCATAAGATATTGTGACGCTCCTGTATCATACCTAAAAATGACCTAAGTCAGATCTGTTTTCCGCCGGAATTTGGCGACTACACTGTGCGTGACTTTAACCGTCCGCTACATTTCGTTAATGTTTTGCAAAACGGCGTTCGGTCTCCAAAGACTGAATAAGTGAAATATATACTCTTGAAAGACTGTATAACATTTTCTGAAACGGAAGTTCTGCGAATGGATGAATACTTAGATTGGCTTCATATTTAGATACCTCAGCTGGAAAGGTAATAGCAGAAACTCTTAGCTATATATAGGCACTTTAATTTGTACGAATGATAATACCCCTTGTAGTTGTCTTAATAAATTAACAGGCTTCTTTCCTTGACATTGAAAGCTCTTGGATGTATAAAAGCGCAGCTCTTGGTTTATTTCTGGAAACTTCACAGTGGTTAGATAGAGGGTCATTTCGCCTCCGCATCTCTTTTATAATAACTCACGCACAAAAATTTCTGGCCAGGACTAAATCATCATTAACGTAACGCTTTGAACTTCAGATGTAGAGAATATTCTATTCGATATATTATTGCATCTAAGCCCATCTGTTAACTGCAGAACTGACATGAATCCAGGCATGATAACATTCCAGAATGTATCTAGCTGTAGACATTGGTCAACGTGGCCGTCCCTGAACGTGATGTGTGGCTCACTGGTTTAGCCTTCCCTGGGGCCTCCTCCCAGTGGGATATGCCCGAAACACCTCAACAGAGGGGCGTCCAGGAGGCACCTGATCAGATGCCTGAACCACCTCATCTGGCTCCTCTCGATGCGGAGGAGTAGCGGCTCTACTCTGAGTCCCTTCCGTATGACCGAGCTCCTCACCCTATCTCTAAGAGAGAGCCCAGCCACCCTGCGGAGGAAACTCATTTTGGCCGCTTGTGTTCATGACCTCGTTCTTTCGGTCACTACCCACAGCTCATGACCATAGGTGAGGGTAGGAACGTAGATCGACTGGTAAATCGAGAGCTTTGCCTTTTGGCTCAGCTCCTTCTTCATGACATGACAGACTGTCGATCTCCCGCTCCATCCTTCCCTCACTCGTGAACAAGACCCTGAGATACTTAAACTCCTCCACTTGGGGAAGGACCCCCTCCCCGACCCGGGGAGAGCACTCCACCCTTTTCCGGCTGAGGACCATGGTCTCGTATTTGGAGCTGTCGATTCTCACCCCAGCCCCTTCACACTCGGCTGCTAAATGCTCCAGTGAGAGCTGAAGGTCACAGTTTGATGAGGCCAACAGAACCACATCATCTGCAGAAAGCAGAGACCTGATCCAGAGGTCACCAAACCTGACACACTCAACACCCCGGCTGCACCTAGAAGTTCTGTCCATAAAAATTATGAACAGAATCGGTGACAAAGGGCAGCCCAGATTAGTCCAACCATCACCGGAAACGAGTCCGACTTACTGCCGAGTGCCGACAATGCGGACCAAGTTCTGACACCGCTCATAAAGGACCTGAACAGGCCTGATAAGGTGGCCCAGCACCCCATACTCCCAGAGCACTGCGCACAGGACTCCCCAAGGGACACGGGCGATTGCCTTCCACGTAGACTTGTTGGGCAAACTCCCACGTACCCTCCAGGACCCTGCAGAGAGTATACAGCTGGTCCACTGTTCCACGGCCAGGGCGAAAACCACACTGCTCCTCCTGAATCCGAGGTTCTACAATACGAGGGACCCTTCTCTCCAGGACCCCCAAAAAGACCTCACCAGGGGGGCTGAGGAGTGTGATCCCCCTATAGTTGGAACACACCCTCCAGGTGCTCCTTCTTGAAGAGGGGGACCACCACCCCCATTCTGTCAATCCAGAGGCACCGCCTCCGATGTCCACATGATGCTGCAGATGCGTGTCAACCAAGACAGCCCCGCAACATCCAGAGCCCCGAGGAACTCCGGGCGGATCTCAGGGTGTGTAGAACCTGAAAGAACCTGTTTTATGAAAATGTGACAGCTGAAGAAAAAAAAACTTTTCTGTAACCATGGCAACAGCCTCCCGAGTGGATGACGTGCTCTCAGGATGTCTGAATTGAATGGGAACCTGAGAAGCTTTTCAGGAATCTATCTATAATTTATTTGCATTTTTGCTTCAGAGAAGTGCTGAGTGCTGTGGCCTGGATGTGTCTGGAATATATTATGCAGAACATATTTTTATGGTTATAATTGTGACACTTACCTTTTGGCAGGGCATTCTATTGCTTATTTATGTGGCTGATGGGCATTTATTTATATTTGAATAATTGTGCAATTTCAAAGTTCAGACCATCAGTGTTTAGTGTTCAGAGGCCTGTGTGTGTCTACCAGTATGTTTAGGTAGATAAAGGGATTTGCATTTGAATTTTGGTGATTTGCTTTGAAATATGTGTATTGAAATGCGTATCATTTGAACACTGCATTCTTGTAATACCATTAGCTAAAATGCAGTATCCCACAAGCCACAGCATATGTTAGAGGGCTGGGATAATTGAGATAAGTAACGCTGCACTTACATTTAGAAATGAAGTATCCAAAATAAGTGCCCATACATTAATTAAAGGCACAATTAAAAATAGAAAAACATTTTTGCATTTGACTTTGATTTAAAGGAATGTTCCTCTATCGAACTTTTAAAGACAGAGTCTGCTGTCTGCATTGGTGATTTATCACTGCTTTTTAATGGCATCTCAGTTATAACTTGCCTGAGATTCTTCATCACTGGGGGGTGATATGTTACCCGGGTGCCCACTTACCTTGGATGTGTTTGCCGCTGTGGGCAGTGGGCCAAATGCGCTGGGCACATTTCACACAGGCCCACGGCTATAAACCTTTGCCCAAAAAGCACAGGCATTTCAATAACCAATAGACAAAACAATTACAGTGCCCAATCAATTGTGTATGAGGTTTTGTTCCACATAATGGATTAGCAGATCTGTTTAATAATTGAGGTCCTCAATCAGCCGGTCAGGAATTGAGCCTGGAGTGTGTGCAGGTCGGGATGGCTGCTCCTCCAACCGGTGCAGTAACTGATAGTTAACAAGTGCACAGGGTGTAAACCAGGAGTGTCTTCCGTTTCTGTCCACCTGGAGTTGACATGATCAGCCGATTCCAGCAGCCAGTCAGGATGCTCTACTAACCGTTGGCTTGAGTGTGTTGTAGAGCAGTGTTTCCCAATCTGGTCCTCAGTGACCCGCAGACAGTCCACATTTTTGCTTCCTCTCAGTTCTTGGTAGCAAAAATGTTGACTGTCTGGCAGGGAGCTTGGAGGGAACAAAAACACGGACTGAGGAACGGATTGGGAAACACTGCTGTAGCAGGTAAGCAGCGTCCACATTGCGCTACGATGTGTGAGAGAGTCCCATTGCTTCAGCAAACTCTAAGCATGACTGGCATTAACCAGCAGCAGCTGTAGAATGGTCACCTGGAAGTCATCAGGGTACATGCGATTGGCTTACAGGTGACACTTTCAAAAATGTAGTAATTATGTCACAGCAAATAATGCTGCCTTTGTATGGTTTTCATGGGTAAGCCGCATGGCTGAGAGTACTTGATTCGAAAGCGAAAGCATGCAATTAGCATATCAGTTGGGAAATATCAAGAAGGAAATCGGGTTATGCAGCCACCCAGTGGGTATTTTCCCATGAAGACTCTAAGCCTAAAACCAGCTCACAGGTTTAATTCATCCTTGAAGACAGGAGTCAAATCAGTGCTTTGTACTCTACTGACTGGACTGAAAAACAGTGAAGTTCATACGAGTAATTTAACAAACAGCAAATTCTAGCTTTAATACTGGACTTCTGATTTTGGTAACATCTGAATTGTTTTGATGTGCGCTCACACATCTTAAAATTAAAAATGTGCAGAGATACATAAAAGAATTCATATTAAATTCAGGTCATGTTCTGTCTTTCTCATGAGCCGCCCGTCCGAGCCTCCTGTGTGCCGCGCTCCCTTCATTACCTCGTGTCTGTTCCTGATCGTGGCCACCTGTTGTCAATTCATTCCTGCCTGTTCTCAGTATTTAGTCTGCCTCTGTGTCAGTCTTCCCCAGATCGGTCATCTGTGTAACCTACTGTGAAATTTGCTGTGTTGAGTTCTGTTCTGTTCCTGTGATCCCAAATCCTGCATCTTCCCTGGAATAACCCCCTTGTACTCCTGGCTGCTGCCTCTGTTTGCCTGCCCGACTCCATCGCCAGGTAACAGTCTTGTGAGGTCATTTCTGATCTTTTAAGGTGATCATGGTTGCGGGTTTTTGATCGGTTTTTAGTCACATTTTCACCCACTGTTAATGTGATTACCGTGTAGTTTATTTGTAAAATAATGCTCACTTCTTATACATGTTATTTGCTGTGAGTTGTATAAACAGATTTCTTTTGATGAAAATCACTTAAATTCATGAATGCAGACATCCTGACTGTAGACAAATCACATTTTCTTTAAGATGCACGAACATCATGTGACTCTTTTACCCTCAACAGACTAGGAGTGAATAAAGACACGGACCTACTGTGGGTCCCTGAGTACCGGATTGGAAAACACTGCTGTTCAGGATCAGATGGAGCCTGCAGCCTGGCCCGTGAGGCCCGATGGGCTTCATCCTGGATGGGATGCCAGTCCATCACAGGACACACACAACACGGGACACCTGTATAAAAAAAATGGGAATGCTGACATTTAACCTTGTTGGAATGGAGGCCCTGATTCCAGTTCGAGAGCCTGGGCTGGCTACCAATGAGAAGCACGAGATGGGGAGGGGGGCAGGGATTTATAAACCTCAGGGCACCCCCACTAGAAGCCTGAGGTAGGGGCACCAGGGGAATCTATCTAACAGCACACCTCTGCAATTAGTAAAATCAGTCACATACAAAATGCTATCAAATAAAACAATTCTTCATAATACTATGAGTAGACGGTTTCACAGACATACTGTATCAACGCATTTTTTTTTCTGGTCTGTGTGAAATTGTTAAGAATAACATTGCGCCAGTCTGCACACCACCAAAGTGACTTTGTTTAGTTTTGAC
>JABFEB020000008.1:20495369-20506852 GCA_019775895.2 Stomatorhinus ivindoensis
CGGGGGAGGATCTGCATCTCATTACGAGGCACCACAGCGATGGCTGGCTTCTGTCACCATACTCACGGTTACACCTTCATTTGATATCGCCATGACAGCCTATTATACAGGTCACTGAAGTCACAAATCCATACATTATTACATATTTCAATGTGCAGCGCTGATAAAGCGGGGAGGGGGGGGGGCAATCAAATGATCAAATTTCACTGCTGCAGCAATGATGGGGCAATCCTGGAAGAGGGCATCCTGAGGATGGGGGGGAGGGGGTCCACTGCTATCAGCATCCCCCCCCCCAGATAGCACCCCTCTACTGAGCCCTGCTAGGTGGCAGGAAACACTATCTGCCTGACACAGTCATTAATCACATCGTTTACGAGCCAGAGATCCAGCTAATCATAGCAAAGAACCAACAGGCATATCATAAACACTATCCTTGCTGGGGATTAGAGTGCATACAGTGTGTGTACAGTGCGGTTAATAACCCAGAACAGAAGCTCGGCAGAGATGATCACAGCTTAAGCAAACAGGGAGCGACTGCTTACTTAGGGGCCATAAGAGGCTCTTTTTTTGGAGTTCCACTCCATTTCTCACTCCAGTCTTACTCCTCATCCTTGTATCGGTGGTCCCTGGAGGGCCCCTCAGATCCTTTTCTGGGGGGGCAGTCTGCCACACAGTTTAACATTAAAGACACCGTATTCAGCTCACCAGCCAGTTTTCAGGTTTGGCAGGTGTGTTCGAGCAGGGAAATACTCTACAGACTGAGTCGCAAACTGGCCCCCCAGGCCAGAATTTGGGGAATTCTATGTTAAAGGGTGAGTTCATTTTAAAAAAATTCAAAAGAAGTTAAAAAAAGAAGAAGCAAAATGTACAGAAATACAGTCCCACAAAACGGCAGTGAGAAAGGCGAGTGGGGGCCACACCCCCTCCGACTGGAAGATAGATCAGCGGATGCCTATTAATAACCGCCCTCTGCTTACTGCCGCGCCCAAAGTGCCAACGCAGCAAGTGCCGGCGCTGTCCGGCGAGGACACGTGGCTTCCGTAAAACGAGCCACCGCGCACGTCGACAGGCTCCACTGGGCGGGCGGAGCAGCTCCAGGCTACGCTAAACCTGCAGCATGCGTCTCCCATCCTTCCCGTAAAAATGTCGTGAGACTCGCGCTTTTATTTACGAGGCAGATCGCCGCAGGGCCGCAGGTCCGGGCACTGTATCTTTCCCTTTTACGGTGGGGCGACAATATGGGGCGGGACTCATACCTTTTACCCATAATTCATAAGTGAGGAAGGACAAAAGGGGGCAGAACAGGGCAGCGGACCAGGAGACAGAGGGGATGCCGGTCTGTCACACACACACACACACACACACACACACATACATATAAAAGCATACACACACAGAAACATACACACACACCGCGTGCTCTCTCTGCCTTCACCGTGTCAGAACGTAACCCCCCCACAGAACATCATGAATGTTTCCAAGCCGCTGTAGGGTCTGCTGCAAAACTGCACAGAGTTCCCTCCGTGTGAGCCAGCAGGAATCAGATGACCATGCATGCTGACGGCCGGGGGGGGGGGGGGTCGGAGAGATCAGCGGAGCAGGGAGTGATTCAGTGACAAACGGGGCACCTGGACGGTGCGCTGCGCCGTGTGATAAAGCTTATGGTGTTTATCCACGAAGCGGGGGTGGGGGAGTGAGTCACACCTCCCGGCCAGAGCCGTGGGGACTTGCTGTCAATGGTGTGCCAGGAAGGGCGCCTCCTGCTGGGTGTGGGATGAGAGTCTCGCGGACTTGAACCATGACAGCCCACTTACTAATAAGGTGCTAAAAGCAGCCAAAGCCAAAACGGATATGGTAGAATGGGGGGGGGGGAGATGTTTCAACAAGGAGAAAAATACATTTATCGAATTACCCAAGTCACAGCAGCATCGGAGACTGAATAATGACAAAGTGTCCCAGGACAAAATCCTCGGCGCACAGAAGCAGAAATACAAGGGAAACACTCACTGACATTAAGAGCTACGTCACATTTCATTCTGCAGATAATAACTGCACAGCTGTAAAAATGTCTAACATAATCTGCCAGATAAAGTATCCTGGATAAGGTACTAAGGTGAGTTATTTAATCGTTAACAGCAAACCATCTTCCTGAAAGAAGTATTACAGAACAAATTAAGAGACCACTATATTTTTTAAAAATCTGCATTTTTATATCTTGGTTCAATCTTGGTTCTGCTAGCAGAAGGCCACACTGCGAGGCAGACTGCTTCCAGGCTCAAATTGTCTAAGACAGCAGCACACAAGAAGAAGGTGAAGCAGGAGACACTGGGAGAGACCAGAAACCAGCCAAGCAGAGGGCAGGAGTGACTTTCTAATGCCAGAGACGACTGTCAGCTTATCCGGCAGGGCCTCATAAATTAGAGGATGACCTCAAATGACCTTCAAAAAGAATGGGAAACATTTAGTGGTGTGAAGTGCACTGCTAGGACAATTTATATCAGGCTGCAAGAAGCAGGACCGAACACCTATAAAGCAAGGAAGAAGCCCTTCATCAATGAGAAGCTGAGGAGAGCTAGGCTGGGGTTTACATATAAATAAAATATATATATATTATTCACAGACGCACACCCATAAATTGAGAAATGAGTGAAACTGAAAATTTTGCTGTGGTCTCTTAATTTTTTCCTGAGCTGTATAATCTTGAGATTTCAGGCAAACGCCTCTAAATGACGGTGCTGTTGCTATGGAGCTCCTGCTGGCTGTGGGCCCTACCCTTCTCTGGCGTCCTCCTCGTCGACGTTGGACAGCAGCTGGGACCCTGCCAGGGAGACGTCCAGGGCGGCCAGCGGCAGGTCCCGGTAGGCGAAGCTGACCAGTTGCAGTGGGGTCATGCACTGGTTCTCCTCCTCCACCGGCTGGGAGATGACCTCCAGTTCAGAAAGCCCAGCCTGCTGGGATGCCCTGCGGGGCGGAGACCAGAGCATCACTGCTTGACCGTCTCGGTCTGCCGTCACGTGGGATTAACGGGGGAGCAGCGTGGCCTGGAGTCCTGCGAGAGGCAGATAGACCTGCGCAGAGTGACAGCGAGGCAGAGGGGTCGGGATAAATTCCCCCCTGGGGTCGAGAAACATTATTGCTGGTGATTCAACATGTGAAATATTGGAATATATTCCGACACTCTGTACAGGCCTGGAATGATGAATAAATAAACAAAAACAATGAGCAAATGAATATAATTAATGTAAACATGCAAACATGCATAATAATGCAGTTATAAGTATGAGGGAGACGGCTGTGAAGAACGCTTTGTCTTGTACGGGGAGAAGTGAATGGAGGTCAAAAAAGCTGGAAGTGATGTAACGTCCCCTTAATCAAATGGGGGTCGTAATGGGGGCACGAGGCCGTGTTAAAAATGCATATAACTATGGGACAAAAACAGGAAATAGGCAGTGACCTTGTTATACCAGAGCTCCAACAGACTGAATAAATCCTATTACCGGTCATTTACACATGGATTATTGTCTGAGATGGATGATTATTTCTATTTTGGTAATGTAAGATACGTGAAATTACACAAACATATCAGCAGACCCCACCCTCGCAAAGGGCTGCCTTACTTTTGGGGCTCCGGTGAAAAGACCCACCCCAGCTGCTAGCTGCCTGCTTGGCAGATCATGCTGTTTCAGCATCTCTTAAGTAAGGAATATGCTTTGTTAATTTAGTGCAGTGCCTGTTTCTGGCCAACAGGGGGGCCCATGCAAATATGTGGTTTGAGTGGTAGTAAACAACACTGCATTCACTGGCGTGAGGATATACAGAACATACCAGTATCCATCACAATGATAACGATGGGAGAAGTGTTTGTCGATGTGTCAGGATTTGCCTCTCTGGCCATTTTTTGTCATTTCCTTAAATTATTTATCATCTTGGGTAATTAGAGTTGCTGACAGTCTTGTAAAAGAGCCCAGTGTGTGAATTTAGATGAAAGAAGAGCTTTAAATCAAAGGCAGAACTGTGCACTTACTGCTGGAGCTCATTGTGTTTGCATGATATGCACTCGAACTAAAGCGAACAGAATGTACAAGGGTGAAAAGTTGGCAGTGGGAGGGGGCAGGGCGATACAGGCTGCTTGTTACCCGCCTTGCTGTGCCCTGCCAGGACAAGGATATATACCTTCGGTAATGGGAGATGGAGCAACAATGGCAAAAGGCCACACTAATAGACATGAAGACAGCTTGTCACTCTGCACCTCTCAGCTTACAATTTATTTAACTAGCGGAAACTTTTATCCAAAGGTCAGACAGTCCCTATCAGACAGTCCCTGTCAGACAGTCCCCGTCAGTGATTCCTTTGAGAAATCGGGGGTAAAGGGCCTTTCTCAGGGGCCCAGAAATGAAATCATTCTGCCGACAGTGGGATTTGAACCACCAACCTTCTGAACATAGCCAGAATGTCCCATGTTTCTGCATGAAACACCACCCTACAGGTCAACAGTCTGGTTTTCTCATGAAGATATGTGGTAAGTGGCGGCCATCCTGTGTGACAGTAAACACATGGGCCGATTTGAGAATTTTCCTAAGCCATGACCACAGCTACAAACAGGAAGTGACATAGTGACATATGATGCAAACAGGAAGTTACTGGTGAACGGATTCTGCAGGGAAAGGAAAAGTGCGTAATTAAACAACTCCAGAAGTGATGAGACCTGAGCGATGAGGTTGGAGAGTGTCTCAACCCCTAGGGACTCAGCTTTGGCGGAGTTAGTTCATGGACCAAGAAGAGAGCAGCAACTTGATAAGAGCATCGCATGACATCTAATATCCTCCAGAAGAGAATTATGCAGAGTAACTGCTTTTATTATTAATATTCACAAAGTGGCCTTAGATACCAAGCCTCTTGGAACTCACTGTCGAACAGGATTTTGACGTAAACCTACATATATCATAAAAAGCAGATGTGCCGATAGTTGAGAAACACTGCTATAACTGATGAGTAAGAGTATTAAGAAAAATAAACATAAAATAAAATGTAAAAGATAAAACCAAAGTAGTGGCTTTGGGATTGCAGTTTGGGGGTTAAATACTGTTACCCTCTTTAGTTTGGGCTGTTGACTCCTCCTTATATGTAACATTTCCCCTTTCAGTAAAGCTAACTCTTGCTTGGAACCATTATAAAAATGTAATCTATTTGTGCAAAAATTTGTGCGGGATATCACACAGGCATGGGTATCACACAGCCATGGATATCAGACAGGCAGGGATATCACACAGACAGGAATATCACAGAGGTAGAGGTATCACACAGCCATGGATATCAGAAAGGCAGGGATATCGCACAGACAGGGATATCACAGAGGCAGGGGTATCGCAGAGACAGGGATTTAGCACAGGCAACAATATCACAGAAGCAATGATATCACACTGGCAGTGATATCAGACAGGCAGGGATATCACACGCTAAATTCACCACGCATTAAGACATATGGTGACATGGTCAAGGCACATCTGCATGCATGTATGACAGCCTCACATTATATGCTGCTCAGATTATCATTGGCAGAAACTCCCTAGTGTCACTCACACTCCAGCGCCAGTAAATTTATTTGCAATCCAGGTGAAGAATTGCTCCAATCCAATCAGTGCAAATAAATATTTATGCTAATTCAGGCAGTCGGGAATCTACTCCAGGTCAGAATGATCTCTGAGCTTCTTGATCTGCTGGTGATTCACTGCTGGCTGAGGCTTGACAGGTCACAGCCTGAGCTGTAATGGTGCTGCAGCAACATCTATAGGCTGCAGGTTAAACAGGCATTTAAATAAAATCTCAGTGGAGGGCTGCAAACCGAAACAAGCAATCGTCTCTTACGTGGGACTTTCAAGGCCAGCAAAATTAACAGATCAAGAGCTATTTTGGGAAATCGGGGCCTTTTTAAACACCAGCGGCTCCACACTAAGTGGCACCTTGGCGATGAAACAGGGCATTGGAGAGTAGCCTAACCAAACGCTATCCCAGAATTCCATTGGAGGTGTCAGTCATTGTTTTAGGATGTGCTTATTAAAGGGATGGCGATACTGCCGACACGGTCTTCAGATTAGGTCACACGTGCAGTGGCGGGGGAGGGAGCGAACACACACGTGACACGACGGGGACCCTCCTCGCTCTGCAGCGGACCAGTGTGGCACATCGAGCGTGAGAGGAGCACGGACGTTTCTGCCTGGACAAACCGGGCGTGAAGGTTCAGCGGTCACCAGAACACAATGTCACCTTCAGGAAGGCAATATGGTGCCAACTAATGCATTATCACATCACTACGTGGGAGGGGCTGCTGGGCCGGCCCGAAAGCCCGGGAAGGGGACAGAGGCGGGGCTATAAGGGGTCTGACTCCCTGTATATTGCTCCATTACTCATTTATTTGTTTATAAGTTAACCTTGAGTGTCCTGCTAAGCTCAACAGAGCGTGGAACGATGTTAAATGCATTAGCATCAGCACCTCACGCCAAACTCAGCCAGGGTCACGCAGGGGTCACACAATTTCCCAAAAGCTGCTGAATCGTGCGATTATTTCACTCCGCTGATACTTAGACCGAATCAGGGAAAGTTAAGGATCCATGGCCGGCCGGTGCAATGCTTGCATGCTAAAATGCTTGCATGCTAACACCAGCTCTGGATGGGGAAACTCATCAGTCCGGGGGGCTTTCGAGGAACGGGGGGGCATACTAAATAAAAAAAGAAAGATGTACAGTTTCAATGTTCCTTGAGGGAAATTTGCAGATACAAGGCAAAAGGCCCACCATAAAACCAAATGAATATGAACTGCTGATTTTTTCCCACAGAACATTTGTATTTGTTATCAGTGACCGTATCGCCATGTGCCAATTAGTATTTTATTATAGCCTAAGCAAGAGCCAAAAAGAATCTCTGAACAAGAGAAGGAGGAAGATATGCAGTAATGCTTTAATTCACAGACTCTGCAGTAGAAGATATAGCAGAATCATCCTCACAACAGCAACGATCCAAGAAAATATATGATCTGAGTAGCTAAACCAGCGAGCCAAAAGCAGTTCTTTCTGTTGATTTATGCTCAGGAAAAACACAGTACAGCCTGAAATCACGCCAGGAGCTTCCAGGCTCCAGCAGGAAACCTCAGGTTCCTGATCTGAATGCTAATTAGACGTCCGTACTGGAAAACACTGCAAACCGGCAGTGTGTATTGTGGCACCTCATGCTTTAAGGTATGAACTAACAGAACAGGGGATGGCATGTAAGGATGATGGTGAGCTTAAACATCAGACATGGGCGACTTCTCTGAGTGTGAACAGGAGGTTGTTGGTTCGATTCCTGTGCTCAGCTTCTCCTTCAGCTCTATATGTGTGCATGTGTAAATGCAGGTAAATTGGTTAGTGTTAGTCTTCACATATCCGATAATGCTCCCCTTTGAGACACACACACATGGAGGTGAGAGCAAAGACTGGGGTCGGATCGCCGGGTCAGCCATCCATCCAGTACCCCAGGAGCATTTCAAGGGATTAAGGGCCTTGTTCAAGGCCCTGACAGAGATATGGGTACACTGCCGAGCATGGGATTCAAACCAGCAACCTTCTCATCACAGGCACTGAGGCCAAACCTGCTGACCAACACACCTCCCCCTCAGTGTCCATGTGACCTCCTGCAGACTCTCAGAAAGTTTGCCCCACTTTTCAACAGCATAAGATCCATCCAAAAACCCCCACTAAGCACCCACCCAGAGTATGGTCACAGAGCGCCTGCAGCTTGTCCCAGAAAGTGCAGGTTATGAGCCAGGAAACGTCCTGCACAGGATGCCAGCCCATTGCATCCCTCTTAAAGATAAAGACGCACCTCTGACATGAGCTCAGCATGCATGAAGCAGCACAGGGACGGCCCAACCCCTACCCGCTGAGTAGAATGAAGGTACAGCAGAAAGCACAGCTGTGATCGAACCATCTACGACAGTGAGGCGTGTCAGCGTGTTTAAGCGGCACGGCATAGGGCCGCCAGCTCGTCACACCCAGGGCATGCCATACCGGGGATACTTGCACGTCTCTGCCGATGCATTCACACAGTCACATGGCCCAATGTTACTCACACCTCTGAGGTGTGCAGGAAGACCGCAGGGGGGCGTTAAAAGGTGAGAAATGGAAGCAGAGAAGTCAAGCAGCCTAAAATGAGACAAAAGAGCTTAGCAGTGAAAGCGGGGGGGGGCCCACGTCCGAGGAAAAGCCATCTAGACGATCGAGGCACATGATTTGTGTGTCGCGCTGAACTATGGCTGCATTCAGTGCCTCGCTGAGAGGGAAACCAAGCAGCTGCTGCTGTTCATGCCGTATTTCATGCACATCTCTGCTCTGCGCATTTTATGGCCCATTTACTGCAGGAAGAATGAAATCATGCAAAAAAGCCATATAGCCATATACATATTGGGCAGCTATATGGAATCCATAAAGCAAAAATGTGAGATTACAGTGGCGTAAATATAAGGCAATATCCGTCGGGCCGAACCAGCACGTAAGCGACAAGCACCGCACAGAGGGTAGGTGAAGCTGAAGCTGTCTTCAGGGGGAATATTGCACAGTGGGCACTGGGCCAGCCTCTGCCTCAGCTCAGCAGGCTGCGATGCTGGACCTGGGATAGCAAGGTCGCCGCTTCAAACCCAAGGCTCAGCATAGTGATTTCATTGTAGACCCTCAGTTGCCCCAGTGATTGTCTGACCCCACTTTCTCAATTGTATCACTTTGGATAAAAGCATCTGCTAAGTAAATAAGCGTAAATGTAGCTCGGTCTGTTAAGATGAAGATTGATTAAAAAAAGGTCAAGATGAGAGAGGTGCAGGCAGCCATGTTCTGGATGAGCCAGCCCAGGACCCAGGCAGGGCAAAGGGCTCCGGAGGGCGGCCATCTGGAGGGGAGCTCCAGCCTGTGATTTACTCACTCAGCGTTGGTCATGTCAAGGGCTTGACTTTCCACACTCTTTCACCCAATCCTCACTGCCAAGGTCATCACAGGAGAAAGATACTTCACACACAGCAGACCTGCGAAAGGAACAGCAGAGCACATTACACACGCAAAAACATGATCCCGTACCACTCAGGCTCTGCATATAATACATTATCATCTTGGTTACTACTCAAGTCAGTCATGACAGGACGAATGCATGATGTTATTGTGCAACATTTTATGAAATATATATTTGCACCAAAGTTTGCATTGGATCTGGATGAATTTGCACAATATTTGTAAGATATCGAAGTACATATCTAAACATGGCCAAGTTGACCGTGTGCTCAGGTTAGACTCCTGAGCACTGCATGCATTCTGGCCAGCAAGAATATAATGTTACCGTTAATGGCCAAGTGTTTCAAACTATCCTGCAACACAGAATTCCTTTAAACTCCTTAAAACTTAAATTTAAGTCTCACTCTGAGGGAGATTTTGGTGCTGTTGGAATGCTGCACCAAAAGGGCGAGTGCATCCGAATCAAGTCCTTATGGTATGTAACTGCACCACTGTTCATTTACTCCACTGTTCAGTTACTCCTAGCACCACTGGATGTTTTGTGCAAACCTTGCTGTGCAATACAATCTCGGGATATTCCATTCTAACAGTGCATGGGGGTGGACAGTGTAATGGAAACTCTACACGGAAAGTGACTTTGAAATCACCAAATCATGATCACGAATGCAGCTCCTGAGGTCGAGTGACATCAGGTGGAGCCACAATCAGTAGCACATGTGTCAGCTATTAAGGGCTCTGACAATCAGCACCTTGATATCAGAGTTTTCCCACTTAACAGGGCTGGTCGCTAAGCACCACAAAAATCACTACAGATCTGAATCAGCGCCTCGGTGATCCAGCCTTTTCCCAAACCCGCGTGTCACCAGCCTCACAAAGCTGGAAAGCGTGCCGTTTCCAAGGCCGATGCAAAATGCAGGGTAACAAGCACAAACCTGGGACCCCAAGCAATGAATAAAACAAATAAAAGGATAATATGGTATTTTGCCCCTTTCCCGACCTGAACAGGTTTACGTTTCAAGAAAGCCAAAGGACGCCTTTTGTGCGCACGGGCTGCCATCTCTTGGGAGTCATTAGGTCTGATGATCGCTCTGTGTGGTTGTATAACCGCCAAGAAATATGAGGCCATTTTACAGGACCGGCTGCACCCCACAGTGCAAACACTGTTCACTCACGGTGTTCCCATATTCAAAGATCATAATGCCCCCATACACAAGTTAAACACATTCAGGAACAGTTTCATGAACACCAGAATTAAGCCAAATGTCACCCATTGCCTCTCTGATAGCCAGATCTAAACATCATGGAACCGCTGTGGGACGAACTGGACTCCAAACTGTGAATACTTGAATCTCCTTTATCTCTCACAGAACTGGAAGCATTTCCTCTTGACGATATGGTTTAGTATCCCACTGCACATGGTTCAAGACCCATACTGACAGCATTAATTAGCATGTTGATAGGTGTTTACATTATTGAGTCTCATACATAGGATGCCCAACTCCCATGTGTAACTCATTAGTGTCTTGGTGGACATCAAAGATTCCAGACATGTGCTTCCACCTGAATGCTGTTCTTTGAAGACAGTGCCATTCTCTTTAGTGCCCAAACTGCCCACGCCAGCGGTCCCCGGCGCCAGCAGAGCTGCGGTATATCCCACTGGCGTGTGTGAAAAGATAAGACTCTCTAAAAAGACACCTCTGTATATTTCATACGCTCTCGAGCATGTCACACAGCCTGAGCTCTGCGTGTAACCATAAATATCCATGTGTAACAATGACACATCAATACACAGCCAGCAATTCTGTTTAGATATCATTTGAGTGTGAATTGGATGGTATGTAGTTCATCGATGAAGTGACAACGTGTTATGAAACTGTCATGTGACACGGTTGTAGAACATCCATCCATCCACCCATTTTTGGTAACCACTTGTCCTATTCAGGGTTGCAGGGGGTCCAGAGCCTATTACGGAGGCTGCAGGCACAAGGCAGGGAACAACCCAGGATATGGTGCCAATCCATCACAGGGGGTTGTAGTAATTAATCAGGCTAATTATATGAAACACATAAATACAATAAACATGATGAGTAAACATTTTATAAATATGTTATATTTCAAAAACATGAAAAATATTATTGATATGAAAATTGCAAATAAATATGTCTTAGAAACAATTTTTCACGTCAATCAGCTGAACATCGGAATTATTATGAGAAATATATATCATGCCCATCCATGCAAACATCCATCCATCTCCAATATCTGTTAATCTAGTATTATGGTGTTTACAGAGTCCCGACAAGAAGCACAATGCGCCAAGACGGAGCTGTTTCCAAGCATTCATACATGCACTCATACATGCACTCATTCATACATGCATACATGCACTCATTTATATATGGACTCATGCATGCACTCATTCATATACAATTGCACATTAAGGACGCACTGTTT
>JABFEB020000008.1:20517902-20531386 GCA_019775895.2 Stomatorhinus ivindoensis
CCCCCCCCCCCCCCCCCCCCCCCCCCCCCCCCCCCCCCCCCCCCCCCCCCCCCCCCCCCCAGTCACGGCAAGTGAGGTGAGAGCAGTAAGGACAGGCGGCAGACTTTCACATATTGTTTAATTCCATTAGAGTCTGATCCAGCATCTGGTGCATATCCAGGTTTTCTTCTTTAGCGTGTGCGAGTTTCTCTGCCAGAACAGCAAATGAGAGCATTAAAGACCATGATAAGCTGACCGTGACATGAGCGTACATGACCGTGACATGAGCGTACATGAGCGTGACATGAGCGTGACAGCGGCAGGCTTCAGTTCATTACACAGTCGGCCCTGCTTTCCAACTGACAGGCTGTCACGGGAGGAACAGGACTCCAAAACAGTGGCTGGGAACACCGAGTCATCAGCGATCAGCCATCTTATTGGTCATTTCTTACTGGTGATGACCCAATGGGCTTAAACAGGCACTGACTGACAGCACGCAGACATTCCAAGGGGCATGGCGATAGGTAGGAACCAAGCGAATTGCCTGCCCACCCAACAGAAACTTAACTAATAATTAGTGATTTAACTGAATTGTCTCAGGACACTCATAAGGGCTCATGGACCCCCCCCATAAAAGAGAATATATAATTCAGAGCCACAACCACCCCCCCCACCCCGCCCCCCTGGAAAAAACCATTATCTTCCCGCATTATTTCCTTTGCAGAAGCAGCTCTCGCTGACAGAGGTTGCAGATCCTATGCTACATTCGGCAAAGCAGGGTGCCCACCGAACACACCCCAATGCCCACCCTGGGGTGGCATCCCGCCAGCTGGAAAATAATCATAGTTCGAGGTTCCTCCCATCACCACTGACGCAAGCACGGTCATGTGACGCTCGCCGAACAGAACGTTCAGCTTTTGCAGACACGCATGCACAATGAGTGGGATATGAAAGGGACATTCATTTACGGTTAGAAGGATCACTCGCGGTACATTCACTAACAAGATCCAGAGACCATCAGCACATATACCAAGAATACAGCTGCAATCATGTTCTGGACATGCAGGACTAACATACAGGACGTACAGTATTCCATAATAGATACATATATTTTAATTCATATGTATATTTTAATTAGATGTCTGCTCTGGAAACACAGAAGACGGACATAATCCCTGAATTCCTCTTCCCAGTCTGACACCCCTTGCTACACTGTAAGATTTATATGTAGGAGGTCAGCAAACCCTAACATCCTGCAGCTGCCGTCATTCGTCATTACAAGGAAGCACATGATAAATGCAACAAGCTTCATCTCACGGGACGGAAACATCCAGAAAACATTTCTAATCCTCATTGAGGGCCAGTCTCAGCTCATTAGTGAGAAGACGGTTTTTCTCGAGTTGCTGGTAGAGGCGGTCTGGACCGTCAGAAAGCATGAGCAAGAAAAGAGAGAGAGAAAAAAAGAGAGAGAGCAGCGGGGTGTTAGCAAGGGTTACTAGAAACATCTGGTTAGTGGGATTTTTCCACAGTGTAAGTCAGTGACCCGTCTTCCTGTGAAAACAAAGTGGTCATCACTGAGACTGCCGCACAACATCAATGACCAAGCACATCTGGAGACAGGGGGGTCTATGTTTCCGAACGGACGGGCTGACAATACGGCGGAGAGGGCAAAGCACACCGGTTAATAAAGACTCCCTCCCATAGGATCGCTGAATTGGGAAGGGACTGGCTGGGCAGAGCAGGACGGCCTAAACACAGCCGGGAGCGTGATCTGACACCCAGGTGCTACGCACTTACATCTAGGGAAGAAAACATATCCGTAAAGCTCACTGATTCATGGGGAAAGCCGCAAATCTTCCTGGCTGACAGTCAAATCAATCTATTTACTCATCCGTGAGAAGAAATCACTCCCAAAGCTGGTTATATTAAGACATCTCCTGTAGATGCTGTCCGTCCACATTTAGCAGGCAGCTCTATGCCCAGCCACGTGTCTGACTTTGCAGTAGGGCCCAGAGCCCCAGATGCGACTGCCAGCTACCAGATCTCCCTCCCGACAGGAGTGTGTCGAGAACTCTGTGGCTGCAGCTCTTTATACTCAATTGGTTGGCTGAGACCAAATCGCGATCTGGATTTTTACTTTCTGGAACGGAACCATCCATGTTCACACCGCACACAGACTGTTGGTGCATACAGTACATAATCAAAAGTGTGTGTGTGTATAAGCAAATCCATGACACTGTAATGCACAACTGTGTAGATGCAACAATCACGGTTCATATTATAAATGCAGTTCTGGATAGCAAGATGTGAACAGGGCGAGGATACGGACAGCAGGAGTGTTTCGTAATTGGCGAATACAAATTAAATTTAAAAAGCGATAAGCTCACGGTGGTGACCTCTAAGGAATGAAAGGAGGAATGAAACGGGACAGTCAGGGAGGGGCACCTGGCTATCAAGGAATCAACTAGACATAAATGCAGCTTGGCTGCACTTCCAGTGAATGCCCAGGTAGAAGCCAGAGCAAAATCGCAGTAGGAGCTACACAACATCTACCAACAAAGCAAGGACCTAATACTACTAATATTCACATCATCAGAAAGTGCAACACTAAGGGCATTCAGGCTAGTAGAGGGAGAACAACTGCACCCAGTGTCAATACACCAAAGTCTTACTCATACAATGGAAAAGACTGCTATGCAGGGGACAACATGCAGCGGGCGGTATGCAGGGTCAAGCTGGTATCAAAACACAGGAAGAAGCAGGAAGGGGTCAAACACACAATTAGACACAGTGATCTGCAGCAGAGATCGCCGCTGACTTCGGAGCACAGTGTAGAAGGTGGAGAGAACGGCAATGGGGTGAAGGTGAAGGTGAAGGTGGGTGAGCGGAGGCAGGAGGCGGTAGGGTCACATGGCGCTCATGTCGCTGAGCGCGTGGTCCAGCTCCTCGCTGGCGCTCCTGTACTTCACTCTCTGTCTATGCAGCTCATCTTACAGAAAATTATGGGATGGCAAAGACAGCCCGAGGGGCGGGGGAGACAGAGAGTGGAGAGGTCACATTCAGCAGGGGACAGGCAGAGAGCGACAGGTAAGAGCACCAGATTCCACAGGCACGTCATGGACGACTACAACTAGGCTAAAATTAAGGACCCCTGGAGGATGTAAACTGCATACAAACATTGTGAAAAACAGCTACACATCATTACATCCATATTAAAGTAAACGGTACAGTGGGCCCATGCAGCCTGGGTTACTGGCTTACTATGTGCACTGACCTCTAAAGTACAGTGAGCTGGCCTTAATTCTCCTTCCCAAGTAGCATAGAAGGCCCAAAATGCGCTACACTACTGCAGCTCAGGTAGAAACTATCATCGCTGCTGCTACGTGCTGATCTGGAAGCAGCGCGACAACATGTAGACCCATGGAAGCAAAACACATTCCCAGGGTTGTTAGCAGCTTGCTGTGTCTCCTGTGGTCACATGACAATCAGCCTTCCAAGTATGAAATACACTCCTGCCTTTATTCACAACACCAGCTGAAATTCATTTGTTTTGTTTGGTCAGTATCTGTCCAGGAAGGCTGCTGTCCAGAAGGCACACAAGAGACGCAGCATGTGTGTGTAATTCAGTGTGTGTATTGTTAATCTAAAACAAGGGTCATACCTTCAAGGTCATCGATGGCCGTCTCCAGCTTGGTGACTGATCTCTCAGCAAACTCGGCGCGGGTTTCAGCCTGGAGGGTAAAGCAGCTGTGACTTCAGGGAGGATTCAAATGGCCAAAAGAACACCCCACATGAGCAGACAGGCGGACAGGCAGACAGACAGGCGGAGACAGAGAGACAGACAGATGGACGGATAACGAGAGACAAACGGACAGAGACAGACGGATAGGCGGGCAGACAGACAGACAGGCAGGCAGACAGAAAGGCGGAGACAGAGAGACAGACAGATGGACGGATAACGAGAGACAAACGGACAGAGACAGACGGATAGGCAGGCAGACAGACAGACAGGCGGAGACAGAGACAGACAGATGGACGGATAACGAGAGACAAACGGACAGAGACAGACGGATAGGCAGGCAGGCAGACAGACAGAAAGGCGGAGACAGAGAGACAGACAGATGGACGGATAACGAGAGACAAACGGACAGAGACAGACGGATAGGCAGGCAGACAGACAGATAGGCGGAGACAGAGAGACAGACAGTAAGACAGAGACAGACAGACAGAGACAGAGAAAGCTGGAAACAGAGAAACAGGCAGCAAGACAGGCAGACAAAAAGATACAGGGATGGGCAGAGAATGAGAGAGACAGACAGACAGAAAGAGAGACAGACGGATGAACAGAGAGCAAGATAGACAAACAGATGGAGACAGAGACAGGAAGACAGACAGAAAGGCAGAAACAGAGACAGACAGCGAGAAACCGAGACAGACATACAGAGACCGGCAGAAAGACAGACAGAGAAAAGGAGAAAGTGAGAGATAATCAGAGAGCAGGACAGAGAAACAGAGAGAGAAAGATGGAGAGAGACAGACAAAGTGAGACAAATGGACAGAGAGAAAGCCAGAGAGAGACAGACAAATGGACAGAAAAAATGACAAAGATAAAGACAGAAAGAGAGAAAGAGAGAGAGAGAGAGAGAGAGAGAGAGCCATGCTGGGAGCGGCCTTATGGAGGACAACTTGCCTCTTTCAGCTTGTCACTGAGCACTTTTATCTCCTCCTCGAACTTATCCTCCTGGTTCGAGTACTATGGATGGAGAGCAAGACCTGTCAGTTGGTCCAACGCTCCCCCCCCCCACACCTGCGGTATATCCCCACCTCCCCTCTGTTGTTAATCTGTTACTAATCTGCTGCTAATCTGCTACAGACCTTCCGATAATCAACCATTAATCTGCCGATAACCTGCTGATAATCTTCTGATAACCCACGTATAATCTGCTGCTAACTACCAGCGATTTTAAATGATCTGTACACCCCTGCTGCGGCAACATCGATTAATACTCTCAAGAAATTGAGCAGCTCCACCATTTCAGACCGGCCCTCGAACCCGATGCCCGCCTACCTTCTCAGACTGGGCCTCCAGTGACTTCAGGTTGTTGGTCACCGTTTTCAATTCCTCCTCAAGCTCAACACATTTGCTGGCATTTAGGCATAATCAGAGAGCAGAGGGCCAGGATGGGGGAGGGTTCAGAGAGAGCGCACACATTAGGGGGGCGTAGTGGGGGAGGGACAAATCCAGAGTAAACACAGACGGAGAACACAAAGTAAATGAAGGCACGGCAAGCGGGGGGAAGCACTCGGGGGTGCAACACAGCAGGGAGGCCCGTGACCGCGTGCAGGCAGGTGCTTCCGGAAGCTTCCGCAGACTAGGCCCCGCTGGGTTAAGGCACACGCACTGAGAGCTGAGCGTCAATGTCCATAAAGTCCAATAGGGGGCGCTAGAAAAAGAGGGATGGGAGACGAGTGGCGAAGGACAAAAACGCAAGTGGCAGGAGACGGAGAGGCGGCAAGGGGCATTAGTGTGACAGGGCCGCGCTGGCCGGGGGGGGGGGGGGGGCGTCCGGCCAAAGTACCTTGATGTTTGTGGCCTTTAAGGATTTAACCTTTTGGTCCTTAAGCCTCAGCTCATCGTCCACCTTCCGCACGCGTCTGTTAGTGAGTGTGACAGACAGGTGACTCGCCATGCAGCGTGGGGACAAGCCGCGGTGTCACAAAGCCCCGGTCACCCCATTAAGGAGTGAATCTGGGGTACAGCGCCCATGTGAGACGGCATGCATGAGACACGGCAGCGTGCAGCCCGTTCCTGGGGCTCCCTACTTCTCAGCATGCTCCGCCCGCTCCTCCGCCCGCTCCATGTCGGACTCGATGACCACCAGCTTCCGGGCCACCTGCGGAGAGAGGGGGTCAGTACTGGCAGGTCAGCACCGCGGCCCAATTCCAACCCAAGGTCGCCACCGCCTCGGGGAACCTGCCTCTTCGTATTTGCGGTCGGCCTCCTCAGCGATGTGCTTGGCCTCCTTCAGCTGCACCTCCTGCAGTTCCATCTTCTCCTCATCCTTGCTGGCCTTGTTCTCGATGACCTTAATCCCCCTGCGGGCGGGCAGACGGGAGGTCAGCATCAGCTCCACGGTGCCACCGTAAGAGAACGCCGCGTGTCGCCGGCACGGAGCCGAAACCGCGACGCGCTGATGGTTTTTCTGGAGGAGGGTTAGGCCTGAGCAACAATGAAGCCACACAGCCGGGAAGCATCTCAGCTTCATGACTGGCCACACAGAGGCGCTGATTATACGGCACAAAAGCCGCATTATTCCAGGGAAATGCTGTTTATCCTGGGCGCCACTCCTCCAGAAACAATCCCTGCCTGTTTATTCCCAGAATGCCTCTCTCTGTTATACTCGAGCGAAAACGCCACCCTTAGCTCCTATTGGACATTCACACAGCATAATAAACATCTACAAAACATATGATTTAATGTTACAAAATGGGGGAAAATCCTCTTTAAAATGATCAAGCTTAAAGTGGCCTATTCAAAAGTAGTCTAAAGCTAAGTTCGCACTTCAAGATGTTCAAATTCGTCAGATCGTTATATCGTTCACACTAGGCAACCTGATGTTTGTAATCAGGAATCTTTAAATCATGGTGGTTTACACACTACAAGATCTTTCATCTGGAGGAATCGCTGACACGTCCGTCTGGTCTCTGAACTGCTTTTTGTCACAAAATCACGTGCGTGAATGATGTAGGGAAATGACACAGTGTCGATGCTCCACAAACCGTTAAAACACTTAAATCAAATGACAGCACATATGCTCAACATGTACAAACGTGCAGCAAATTAACTCTTGTATACATATAAATTTTAGGAAAGATATATAACTGGAAAAAAATAAGAGACCAGAGCAAAATTTTCAGTTTCATTCATTTCTCAATTTATGGTTATGCATCTGTGAATAATGTATATATATTTTTGTAAACCCCAGCCCAGCTCTCCTCAGCTTCTCATTGATGAAGGGCTTCTTCCTTGCTTTATAGGTCTTCAGTCCTGTTCTTGCAGCCTGATATAAATTGTCCTATCAGTGTAATTCACACCACTAAACGTTTCCCATTCTCTTTGAAGGTCACTTTAAGTCACCCTCTAATTTATGAGGCCCTGCCGGATAAGCTGACAGTCGTCTCTGGCATTAGAAAGTCACTTCTGCCCTCTGCCTGGCTGGTTTCTGGTCTCTCCCAGTGTCTCCTGCTTCACCTTGTTCATGTGAACTGTTGTTTTTCTTACTTTGAGCCAGGAAGCAGCCTGCTTCACAGTGCGGCCTCCTGCCAGCAGAACCAAGATTAAACCAGGATCTACTAAGTTTTTCCCAGAGCTTTATGTATGCAAACACCAGGCCGGCCTGCACCAGGGCCCCGATCCAACAGCACGGCCCCATTCGCTCCACAGACCCACCTCTCGCTCTCGTCGGCCGCCTTCTCTGCCTCCTCCAGCTTCTGCAGGGATGTGGTCAGACGCTCCTGGGCGCGGTCCAGCTCCTCCTCCACCAGCTGGATGCGTCTGTTCAGGCTGGCCACTTCCCCCTCGGCCTGGCAGACCACAGCACGGCAGGGCAGCCAGTTAGCGCCGGCACACGCGATGCACAGACTTACGCAATGCCGCTGTTAACCTTCGGATTATTAACACCACAGGTACCCGTGTGCCCAAGATCAGGAAGTTCACTGATAAACTGTATCATCCTTGGGCCCTTGATCAAGGTCCTTAACTCCATGACTGGTCCAGGGCAGCAGGAAAAATGGCAGACCCAGCTTCCCCAAGCTTCACTTATGTCTCAGAAGACAATAAAAAGATGAAATATGCAAAAACGAATGAAATCTGACGTGGCTGTGTGTACAGCATGCCACGCTGAACATTTTTAGCACATAGGGGTTAAGGGGTTTGTTCAAGGCCCCAACAGTGATATGATTACTCTGCCAGCCATGAGATTTGAACCCACAACCTTCCGGACACAGACACCGATTCCTGAGCCACTGAGCTGCACTGTACAGCTTGAGACAGGCTTCATGCCCCCACGACCCTGGATAGGATATGCATTTCGTAGGTGGATGGGCAAATGGATGGATATTGTTTCTGACTGTGCTGCAACACACAAGTCACAGCTCGAAGTCACAGCTAGAAGTCACAGCACTGCATTCAATTCAGGGCAATGAAGTGCCTACAATTTCAAAAGTGAACCGAGCTTCCTTCTCACTCCAGGAACAACCAGCAGCTACAGAAACAGACAGCTTGTGAACCGACCCAAGCACCAGCTTCCACTTCCCGTTCATGTAGTGCCGCCATAGCTTCCTCGCTAACCGCGACCATGCTCGGCTCCTCGTGCCCTTATAAGGTAAAAAAAAAAAAAGCTGTAAGCGTGTTCAGCAAGCAAATGACAGTCTGGCCTTTTACTCAGAATCCTTTTTGGACATCTGAAGTGTGAGCTTTCCCTTTGACTTGGCCCACTGAAAATGCTGTCATGAAATGCACTGTACATTATAGAAGGTTGCTGAGACTTTAGTTTTTCATGTACATAATACATACCAGCTCATTGAAATGAACAGAAAGCCTGTCAGTACGTTTGTTAAAAGTGTCCATTAAGTGTGTCTGAAAAACCTCTCTGTATGAGTTTAACAATCAAGTAATTAATTATTAGAGATTAATCAGCGGGTAATTACATCAGCTTCTAAACCAGCTATTACAGTAAGTTTGGTATAATGTTTGGGTCTAATCCACATATATCCAACCAATACTCTCATTTTGGTTGTCTCAGTGCCATAATACAAAATAAAATGATTTCAGTCGGTTTTCAGCATCAGCTGTGTTTCCTGATTTCTATAAAAGTCTTATTCCTTTTAAATATGCAACTTCTAGCGCTCAGATCATCCGACTTTCTAGCAAATGCAATGGAAATGCCGAGTGCCGAGCCGAGCCAAGCCACACCGACTACCTCCCTTCAATAACTCATGTCTTTGCACATAAGACATCACGCCTACCAGCTGCACATCGGGATCGAGCAACATCAACCACCCAGGACCTTGTAAGTGTTTCCAGCTTTGATCTTGATCAAATTGTGGATGCAAACATGAACACGGCACGACGAATAACGATTCTGCAGCCCATCTGTGCCCATAAGGCAGCATCATCTTACGGATTCCCTGGCTTCCCTCTCCAGCATCAACTCCCTCTGCAGGATCTTAGCCTTCTCCTCGGCGCTGTCTGCTTGATCCTGCAACGACTTTATCTTTCGCTTCACCGCTTCCAGCGACGTTAAACCCGCCATGATCCCGATACGGCGGCACTTTCGGCGATGTAACACTACCAGATACGCCCCAGTATCTATGCTGAGGGACGGGCAAAACGACAGCAGCGACTACGACTATACCGGAAGTTCCCCAGTCTGGTGTTTTGTGGTCTGACCATAACAGGAAATCGAGGTAACCCCGGCATCCAATCAAGAGGCAGGATCGCGACAGAAGAGCGCAAACCACGCCTCTTCATCGGCGACGCAAGTTGGGGAGAACGCTGCCTTTCCGTAGGACGCAAAACGAAGAAAGCTTGTACGTGGCCGTGTGTCCCGAAGATCGCATTTACTGCAGCGTTTTTATTGTCCGGTGGTTCTTGGGAAAAAAACATGTGAAAATTATGATTTATTGGCAGATATCTGAGCTGTGATTTTTATACCGTTAATTCAATATATACAAAACACAATAGACGTTCTTAAGCAGTCTGCAGTGAGTTCGTAACATTTAAAAAATTATGCGCGAAATTTCGGGACATAGTTCAGTGTATATAATACTAATTGAACAGAAACCGTATGACACAGTTGCAATCTTGAATTACGTGTTTGCGGCACTGGCTTACATTCAGAGAAAGATCAGAAAATAATAGGCCTAAAATTATTATGGAGGAATAAATAGTACTGATGGGAAAAGCATGCTTCTTAACCCACTGAGAATGGAATAATTTGGATGCTGTAAATCACTGGTTGACCCCATGGGAAATGGGGGTCGGTGACTGACAGCGCACGATAATCCCACCCATGTTTCTCTCTGTGCAGTTTTCCCACCATTATTCACCCATTCATCTATCTTCTAAATGCGTGTCCGTGTTTTTCTACCACTAATAAATAGGAAATTCGAGCAAAGGTGTAGTGTAGTTCTTCGGTTAAACCAGTAGGAGGGCTCTTGAACACAAAGTTTGTATACATTTTTACAAGTTAATTAGCCTATGAAAACATGCACAATTATGTCTATAGCGGAGCGATATATAGCATAATCACTATATATTCTTTTAAAGGTTACATTTTGTCCCTAAATGACAATATATCAGAAATATCTAAAGCTGTTTTTCAGATGTTCAGATCGGCTTGAGTAAATGAAGACCACATATATCATGTTAATTCCATCAATACGGGACAACTTGCATGAAAGCTGTCATCTCCAAGGATGATGTAGCATGTCATCCTCTGTAGTTACGTCTGCTATTATCCTGTAAGGCAGTTCCAATTTCTCATGTGCATCTTTAGAGCTTCAGAGTAAACTGTCCTCCGTAATTATCCGATGCCTCATACTGAGGTTGTGTTACGTAGAATAGGACGCGCATGCATGGACGCGGGGACAGAAACTGCCGTAAAGTTTGGGGGACACTCTCGGGGTCTGGCGAATTACCTTGGTGGCGACCTCCTCAGCGCTCAGCAGCTTTTCCTCGGCGCCTTGGAAATCTTCAAGCGCTTTATCTCTCTCGTCTTCGGTGACACGCAATTTCTTTTCCAATTGACTTAATTCATCTTCTAACTACACATACATACAAACGAGAGTTGGTTTACAAGTCAGACACCGAAAGGTACATTTCACGCGTAACTTTTACCTTATTTCATACAACATTTTCATGCTTCTCTTACATTAAATTCGTTTTAAACAGTATATTCCCACAAATAAATAAACCGTTTTGCATTCAAATCCGTAACCTTTTATAAATCCACACCGGAGGGTGGGGGGGATGGATCCGTTATACTTAGAGTGGCGTTTGGGTGCCTTTTAAAATCCCCCCTGGCATACGCCTTTTAAACGCACACCTCCTTGCAGCGGTCCTCGGCCGCTTTCTTCTCTGCCTCGGCCTGCTCTGCCCTGTCCAGAGCATTCTCCTTGTCGAGCTTCAGCATCTGCATCTTCTTCTTGATGGCATCCATGGCTGTAGGTGGCTGGCGCGGGCTCACACAGGTCTCAGAAAGCAGAAGAAAGTCTCCGGGGAGAGAGGTACGGAAGTCCGTGCGGGGCTTAACGCTGCGCTGATGTGCGGGGGAGTCCGGACGCTACCGAAATATGTGTTTTTAGAAGGGCGCATTCCTCTGGACATCCAATACTTTTATGGAAACAGCTCTTGCTGGCCTCGTGCCAACCCCCCGACTTATTAAATAGATCTGCCGGGCGATTCGCTCTTCCCAGAAATTTCACCAGTGATGTGACTATATATGGGATCTCCTGGGCAAGAAGACAACACCCACCAAAAGACCGGTATTTCACACATTTCAGATGTTTAACCGCGGAAACACTTTGCACTGGGAGGATAAAAAGTCCATATATTCGTAAAATGAGGCCTACATTAGTGATTTGGTTAATGTATACAAATGTACACACGTAAAATAGAGCAAAACTAAATTAACCAACAAAGGCATAATACGAATGCATTTAATGTGTAGCTTACGTGTAATAAGACCACCACGCTGAACTGTATAACCAAAAACGCAAACTAGATGAATGTAAGAAATTTCTTCTTGTATTCCGCTAACAGTATATTATACAGCTTATCGGGGGCCACGCGTTAAATTCCCATGTGGCTAACAATTATTTTACATTTGCGTGTTACATTTAGGGTCAGTTCTCAAGCACATGTTAAAATTATGTAGCAACAGGCAGCATATTTTAGCACTTTATACGGCATTTCATACTTATTGTCTTTTACCTTAACAGAAATTTCTGTTTCAATTTTAATGTGGATGAAACTGACAAATAAAACTGAAAGAAAACCACGACGATGTGCAATCTCAAACAAATTAGCCAGGGGCTTTAATCGCTCATACCACAATACGAAACAGTTCTTATTATTTTTGGGGACGCCTTGCATTAATAGTCTTCGGTTTTTTTGGTCCAAAGTAGCTTCACTTGTTTCGTGGGAAATCATTCCTGTTCATGATTAGCTTTTCAAGGGTTAAAACGGCCCGAGATGGCTTCTAAAGTACCGGATGCTCAGAAATATTCAGGGAATGACTCTCAGCTCATTTGTTAACGGCACGTTTCAATTATTATACTTAAAATTCGTGTGCTCGGAAAGATTTACTTTCTGAAGAGAACAATTAACATCAAATACGTCTGCATTCAGGCGAGTGCATCTGGAATATTATTTTCATAAATTACTGTGAAGTTCTGGGGAAAAAACTTAACTTTAAATTCAAATGATATCAAATTCCGGAAACCATGGGAAAATATTGTTATAGACAGATAAACAGATAAAATCGCACAACAGTGCCTATATTAGTATATCTGTACATTAGAATTACTTAGAAAGTACAAAAAAGGAAAAAGTGACGAAACGCAATATTAAACATAAAACATCCTCTTTGACAAGAGAGAAGAAGCCGACCATTTTAATGAACTTTAAGGGTTTCCTGTGTTTACAGACTACCCGCGGACACGCCGGGGTCACGTTGGGAGGAGCCTTGCTTCGTCTGGAGCCTGTTTATTTGACCAGTGCTGCTCTGGGGAGAACAGTTATGGTACTTCAGTAAAATGAGAAAATTCCCAGGCTCCGCCAAACTCTCCGTCTCAGTGAACAAAACACGGCAATGCTGAAGTCTTGAAACTCTTCGTTCCACCGTTATAGATTGTTGAGATGCCGATGTTTCACATGACGGAATTTAACCTTGATAACTTGACAAGTTATGGCTTAAATGTGCAAAGTAAATGGAGGCAATGGGGCAGTTGGGGGAATTCCTGTTTAATAGCTCTGTGATCCTGAGACGACGCCTCGCAGGGACCTTCTTTACATGAGGCTGCGCATTCTAAAATACCGCAATTTAGCACGTATCTGATGCAGCTCTGTCACCATGATCATGATGATGGCTATGAGTTAACGGAGAACACAGCGTTCCTCAAGCAGAACAAATAGCATCAACATATCGCAGCAGAACAGAAAGCGAGCGCTTTCGGCCAGTGGTTTTTCGGTGGGCGGTACCTAAAGAACCGACACCATCACAAGCAGACTTTGCTTTGATTCTTAGTTCTGAATCAAGTTATTAGAATATAATTGCATCAAACTCTTGCCTCTCACGTTTATGAAATGCAATGAACCGTGATACCCTTTGAAATAAAGATCATAGTACAATATAATGTGACAATTAGTTTTCCATGTAATAAATTTAGTGTGGTTCAACCATTACCAGAACTAGTCAGTGCAAAACTCGCGGGTCTGGCAG
>JABFEB020000008.1:20546044-20564001 GCA_019775895.2 Stomatorhinus ivindoensis
CTATGGATGCCCAAATACGGGCGAGTCAGAGGCACGGGCACCTTCGTGGATGCCCAAATACGGGCGAGTCAGAGGCATGGGCACCTCTATGGATGCCCAAATACGGGCGAGTCAGAGGCACGGGCACCTTCGTGGATGCCCAAATACGGGCGAGTCAGAGGCACGGGCACCTTCGTGGATGTCAGTCAGAGGCACAGAGTGTAACGGAACCATAGGCACAATAGGTGCCATGGATGTCTACACGTGGCCAAGTCAGAGGTATGGGTCAGAGGTACTCTGTGAAAACCGAGTGTGGGCGAGTGAGAGGCACGGGTAGTCCTGCGGATGCCTGAGCGAGGGCCTGTCTGCCCGGGGCCCCACCTTGGCGGCGCTCTTCAGCTGGTACATAGACGGGTCATCAGCAGACTTCCCTGCAGCGCATTTTGTAGCCCCTATCAGATCAGCCAGGGCCTTGGCCACATCCTTCACTGCATTGATGAGCACCACCTAGAGGTTGGAGGACCATTACGATCAGGCAAGCACTGCGTACAGCGCAACCACTCAAATAATTTCACGCTCCCGAATGGTTACCTGTGTTTCCGGGTCATCAGAGCCGATGCTGGCGGCGCCCAGCTTGACCACGTCCGTGAGCTGGGTGATGGTGTTGGCAGAGGACTGGGCAGCCTGTGCCAGCCGCTCCTGGCTGGATGCCGCCCCAGACACCAGCATCTTGGTGTCCTCCACCAGAGCCTTGGCCGTTTTCAAGATGTTCTCCCTGTGCAGAGACCAGATCACAGGTGACGTAGGGTGCGGCTACGCTAATCACCAACGAGGGCAACGGCCCGATTCTTTCCCATCCGAGCAGCAATAACCTGAAAACAATCTCAAACGCGTGTTTGGTTGCTGTTTATGTTCATACACAAACTGAACATCGGAGTCGGGAGAATATGCAGATGGTGGTCAGCAAAGGGCGAGATGAACTTCCTTCAGACGTCCCTGAACGCCTGACCTACTGTGATGAGCCGTGTTAAATACGCAGAATCCCTGGACGCGGTGGCAAAGGGACTTTTCAACTAGCCCGTCGGCGTTCCTCGCCTCACCTGTGGTCGGCGAAGGACTCGTCGTTTTCAGCGTTCAGCGTGCCGGCGGAGGCGAACATGATGGTGGTGTCCAGGTCGGCGATGATGCCAGAGACGGCGCTGGCGGCCGTGATGCACGCCTGGGTGCCTTTGTTTCCCGCCTGCAGAGCTGACAGTACCAGGGCGACCTGCGGGGGTAGGCAGGGGGCGGAGCCAGAGCGCCGGATCACATGGTTACGGAAAAAAAAAACCAGCGTCACTCGCACGCACTGGCAGCGTCACCCACAAAAAACATCTGCACGGGCAGCATCTCCGTGGCGGTTAATTACGGCATCATGCAGCCATGAATGAGCTGGGGCTGCTGGGAGAGGAAGTGAGAGATGTGGCACAGCGGAGAGCAAGGGGCCTGCTGTCAGTCCTTCATAAGCCACTTAATGAAAAACACCTATAAATGAGTCCCGGGCTTCGGAGCACTTTACTTATACACCCGCAAATTACACAGGGCTGCAAGAAACCTCAAACTGAATTAAGTAAATCGGCGGAACCGAGTGGGGAAAAAAGAAAACCCATCCGAGAGATGCGGTCATGCAGTGGACGGCGCCCCCCCCCAGTGGCTGGCCTGCATGACAGCAGAAGCAAGACTACACATGTAAAAGGGACACCGTCTATGAATGTTGCTGGGGAAGTCGCATCCCATACCTCAGAGGCAAGACCATGTTGCAGCGTTCACCACAAGGGAAAAAAAAAAAAATCATGCAGTAAAATGTGGTCAGCAGATCAACAAACTATACTGCTGGGAGCGATCGCTGCGTCTGCGGGGAACCCCACCTTCTCGGTGACGGCGCGGGCACTTTCGATGAGCTCCTTCTTGCTGAAGCTGTCCGTGGGGCTGAGCTGTAGGGCCCCAGCCTTCTGCACCAGCAGGATGCAGCCATGGCCCAGCTCCTGCACCCGCGTCCGGATCTGGAAGCCAATCTGCGGGCACAGCAGTCGGTCACATGACTTTATATGCCTTTAAGAGAGCTCCGCTATATTACATAAAAATGAACATATGACAGACACAAAGATTAAATACAGAGGCTAGCCTACAGAGGCTATGTCTTTCACATATTGGTATTCTTTAATCAGACTGGCTAATAACACAGGCATGTCACTCGAGCCGGTTTAACTGCTAGAACATGCAGCTCACGGGGCCGCAGGCAGGGGGCGATCTTGTGCGGCCCAGTCTCTCTCTCTCACCTCCTCCGGCTCAGCGGTGGCGGCTGCCAGGCGCCCCTGCAGGGCCAGCTGGCTGTAGTCGGCCGTCACCTGCGAGGCCAGCCCCCCCAGCTCCTCTGGGCTGGTCACCGACTTGGTCATCTGCAGCGGGGGCGAGGGGGGGGGGGGGGGGGGCACAGATTGCCATGGTTACCGAGCTCAGGAACGGGTGTGGCAAACTCTCACGACGGCTCAGCGTTTCACCCACCATCTCCTGGGCCGTGACGGCAACGGCCTTGGAGAACTTCACCATGGTGGTCTGGTAATCCACGAAGGAGCCCTCGGGCTCTGGGGGTGTGCCTTCATCCAGCTGGGGGAATAAGGAGTTAGCGTTAGCCGCGAACATTAGCACAAGGCAACTGTGGGCAAGAGGGGGCGATCAGTGTCCTGTCCAGCAAAGGGGGCTCTCAGGGACCGAACAGAGGGGGCTTCCATCTTAGCGAGGTCAGCGAAGTTACTATTTGGACAGTGCCCCCCCCCCCGACTCACCCTGCCCATGGCCTCGGCGATAGACTCCACCATGCCTCCCACCATGCCCACTTCACTAGCGGCTTCGTTCAGCGTCACCATGATGTCGTCGACAGCCTCCTTCATCAGCTGGGCTGCCTCGGCGATGGCGTCGTGGGTGTGTGCCGCCTGGGGGAAGCGGGGACACAGCGGGGGGAGGGGGGTCATCTTCATCCCCATCCTCATCCTCATCAACAAGACTATGCGGTCGATGGGGGCAGACCTTGGGGTTGCCTCCGCCCTCCTTAGCCGCGTATAGCATCTGCAGGGCCGACTCAGCCAGAGTCTTTGTCTGGTCCATGATGGTCATCTGCTGCTGGTGATCAAGGATCTTGGAGGCCACCCCCACAGACGCCACGATGAGCGGCTCGAAGTAGCTGGCTAGCCGGGTGACCTGCGGCAGGCCAGACACGCGAGCGGTTGAGCTCGGACCGCAGCGTCACGCTGTGCCCGGCGTGTCGCGTCTGCGCATTCGGCAGCCCACCTTGTGGCCCAGCTGGGCGGCCTCCCCCCTCGCCGCTGTGGAGATGGGGTCGACGAGGTGTCCGATCTCCTGCACGGCGGACGTCAGCTGCTCCTGCAGAGCCTGCGGAGATGGTACAGCCTGTGAAAGCGCCGCATGGAAGCCGCCGGGGATTGCAGGAGACATTATCCCGGAGGGAATTAGGCTGGAGAAAACCGGGTCACCAGAAATGAGGCCGTCAGACTCGATTCAGGCCTCACAAAGGCACAAACCGGCAGGTCCCTGAAGTGTGAGGCCCTTAATGATGAAGAAATGGGGGTCATGGGGGTGGGGGGGTCGTGCAGGCCAGGGGTGCAAACAGGGGTGCGGCCGCGGGAGCACAGGCTGAGCTGAACGCTAATTTGCCCACAGTGTGAACCTTCCCCATCACCTACCTACTCAAAAAATACTACTGCCTAATGATACAGTAGGCCGCTCTGTTGAAATAACAGCCTCTCTTCTGTCCCCCAGCATAAAAAAAGATCCTAAAAAAATCCCCTGGCACAGGCAGAGCCATGAGCTGGCTGCGTAGTGATTACCTCCAGGGAGATGTCATCGCGGCTGGGGAGGCTTTGGTTGACCGCGGCCAGGGACGCCTGCTCGATGTCCCGGATGCACTTGTTGATGTTGTCGATGGAGGCGTCGCACTCCCTCTGCCCCGGAGCTTTATCCCTGGGGGGTGGGGAGGGGGACAGAGCAATATGGTACGTCTGCTGTCAAGCGGCGGCCCGGGGGCCCGAGGGCACCCCGCTCCAGCAGCCAAGTCACCTCCCGACGGTCCGAGCGCCGTCACAGCCCAAGTACCAACACAAGGATCCTCCCTGTTACTTACAGTACAGGGGAATTCCACTAAAACGATAAAAGGGCCGTCGGATAATCCCCAAATGTCATCCTGGGCATCCAGAAACTAATTATATTACATGCTGCATGAATAGAGCACTTTGCATTCTGCACAGGGGGAAAAAAAAAACTCATTCTCCAATAACATGGGCAAAGGTTTCTGTTCCACGTTGCAAAGGGTTTAATCAAGGCCCAATCTGTTTTTAATGTGACATAGATGGACATCAGCCCTGACAGCAGGCTTTATACCAATAGGTTCCCCCCCAAATACCATTCCAATATTTTTTATTTACATTACAAGACCATAGAATACGGTCATTTTACTGCTTAGAAAAACACGAGTCTGGCCACTTGGTGCAAATCCGTAATAAAGTTACTGTAATGTAACACAATGACCCATTTTTAGAAGAATTTCATGGTTAGGCTGGGAGCATCACAAAATAAAACGTGGAACAGTCTTGCATGTTGTTCTGGCTCTGAGTAACGACTATTTTAACGGAAATTTTCAACGAGGCTCTTTTTTTAAAAAAAAAAAAAAAAAAAAACAGTTGTATATTATGGAGTGAACAAAGATATGAAGAAGAAGATGTCAGAAACCATGAACGAGGGAGCATAGAGAAGCTGTCCAAGTCGGTGCCGGGGGACGAACCTGATGGCCGTGATGAGGCTCTTGATGGAGTCCGAGACGGTGCGCGAGTGGCTGGCCAAGATGGACCAGGTGGGTGGGTCCTTCGGGTTGATGACCAATGAGCGAGCAGTCTTGAGGAGCTCGGTGGAGCTGTCCAGCATGGCGCGAGCGGATTGGATGATGGGCTCCTGAGCCGCCGAGCCCTGCACATGTCAGGAAGACATGGTCGTCGGCCAACTGCTAACCACACCTCCAGGGGACGCCGCTGAAACCTGGGACCGGACTCCAGCTTGGGTTTCTGGGTATTACTGAAAAACTCCTGACTGGGATCAAAAGGTCTCTGTACGTGATTCATATTTTTCTTAAACAATTCATGCTTTGCAGCCTTCGGGCTCCAAGCCCAAGTCCTTAAATACTAAGCCACCTGATGAATATCTACCAGGGGACGTCGGCAGATTAATATAATCACTCAAAAAAAGACCTAGAACTCATGCAGAATAAACTACTGAGGTCACCACCCTCTAATGCCGTGACCATGGATGATCTGCTTCTCCTTCTGAGTTTGGTTAAGAAGACCAGGGATACACCAACTGCACCGATGCAGAGAGATGAGTGTAAATTTGATCTCATTCGCTTTAAGGAAGTCATCTTGAAAGAGAAACACCTTCAGTTACCGGAGGTGATTGACAGCTGTAACTGGCCAAGGATTCGGGTCTTGATGACGCTCAGTACCTCGCTGCTGATCTGCGCGGGGATGCTGGCAAATTCCGGGTTTGAGGCAAATGTGGTGAGATTCTCCACGGCCTGGATGAGGGGCGCCGTGGCCACGCGGCACTTGTCCCGGTTCTCCTCTGAGAAGTCACCGTCCAGGGCCTGCAGGGGGCGACAGCGAGTGGTACCACCTTCAGCTAAAAATACTGGGGGTAAATCTAAATGGCATTCCACACCAGCAGCAGATGTTTCATGGGGAGTTGAGTCGTCGGTGCACCTTGATGGTCTTGACGAGGTTGGCCGTGCTGTTGGCGACCTCTTTGGCTGACTGGACGAAGTGCCTCTTGGCCACGGGGTTGGCCGTTTTAGACGAGGCCAGTCGGCAGGCGTTGCAGAGCGCTGACGTGTGTTTGGCGACGATGGTGGCCGCGGACAGCACCTGGTGGTGAATGAGACCTTCAGAACGTGTTTATTGGGGGGTGAGGTGGTCGTGGAGGACGACAAGGGGGTCAGGCAGTACAGTGCCAGGAGGAGGATCTTTAAAGTAAGTCCTCCCAATGAGCCGGGATGCGCTGACCTGGGACGGGCTGCTGGCTGGGTCCACCAGGTTCTGGCAGGCCATCTGAATGGCCTGATTGGCTCGAGCGAACTGGATGGGGTCCACCAAGCCTTGGTGACCCGACTGGCTGTTTGGGTCAGACACACCGACCAAGTAAGAGGCCTACAGAGGAGAGGAAGTGGAGGAGGAAGAGGAGGAGAAACACGCCACTCAGCAAAGATCTGAACGAACATGATAAACACATTAGCCGCATAAAATTAGCCACATGCAGCGTGGGGTGGGATGGCATCTGATATCCCTCCAACAGGGGGCGCCACATGGCAGGAGCCCCGCTGGCCTCACCTGTCCTCCAGCCTCAGTCAGGCCACATAAGGCTTTGGAGGCCACGCCCACGCACTCCCCGAAAGCTGGCACGTCTCCCGTCTTGCAGTTTTGAGAAATGCCCGCCATAGACTCCCCGAGGACCTGAGAGGGAGCGAAGGAGATGATCACGCATGAGCCCCGCCCAGCTGGAAAGACTGCGTCCTCACTGGCGGCCCCCACCTTTGAGTTCTCCATGACGCTCTCGATGCAGTCGAAGTATGAGAGGTCGCTGACCGGCTCGCTGGGGTTGTCCAGCATGCCCCTCACCGCCTGCGTGCACCGGCAGATGGGGCAGAGAGTAAATAAAAGTCACGGGTTCGAGGCAGAAGGTTCCCTTAGCAAGGGGCCCTTGTCACCTCACCATGTTTAAACCTGCGAATCTACACAATGCTGATTGGTGTCGGGCTGCACTATCCGGCATCAGCTAAAAGATGGAACTACGCAGATAGATACAGTCACACACACAGACCTAGAGACACACACACACACACACACATTCATGGTAGGTGGCCGCCACTCTCTGCTTGGCAAAGGCCCAAGAAGAGGAAGAATGTTGCCTTTTAAATGAAACTGAGTAGATCTCTCCAATACGAGGGCCCTCTCGGCTAAGCAGCATTATTTAAAGAAGCTAACAGCCCCCACAGAGCACTGATGTTGAGCCACAAAGATGGGGGAGCGGGGGGAAGCAGGGCTGACATAACCACCAGACATAGCACAAACAGGGACCATACATCACCTACAGAGAGCTCCAAGCGATCGCGTCTCGCACAAAAAACTAATAGCTACCAGTTCACCTGAAATGAAAACTATAGATCCAGAAAAAACCTCAGATTAAGACAAATTAAGATATTTCTCTATAATAACAGAACTGTCACGTAGGTGCCGGGTTTCCTGGACGACAGGACAACTGGAGAGCGAATTGCTGGGTGGCCATCTCCATAGGCGGGACGGACGCAGGCGTACCTGAAGCTCACGCAGGGCGTTGTCGCACTCCTTCTGCCCCGGGGCCTGCTGCGTACACAGTGTGATCAGCTGATTGATGCTCTCAGTCACGGCTCTGAAACGGGCGGGAAAGCGGCGGCAGTCAGATATTGGGCCCGGGATCCACCGTGCAGCAACGTCAGGGTAGGGTTCCGTGACAGCCTCGGCGTGTGTCCGATCAGCTACGAGCAGGGTGCTCACAAGTGTGCGACATCATGTTTAATACATGACAGACTGGATTAAGTCCACAAGAAGACTGAGGTACCACAGGGTGACAAACGGACAGAAGTTCCCAGTCAGACGCTCATTTTCCTTTGGCACTTCAACGGCACCGCCAGCAAACGGCATCACCGTTGCGATCTCGCTCCCCCATCCCACCTTGCGGCGGCGGCCAGGAGATTCTTGGCATTGGCGGCGCCGGGATCCACCGAGAGGGACTTGGCGGCCAGGAGGAGTTTGCTGGAGGCCATGGAAATGCTCTTCAGGTTCCCGATGACTTGGAACTGGTCTTCCTTGCACTAAAAAAGGCAGAATGCAACAGCAAGGCAGAAACAAAGAAGTTATTCTCAGACTTGTTGGGGAGTGTGTTAAGCTCAAGCCTGAACAAATCAGGGGCTACATCAGGACACGAATAATGCTCTGGATGTGGGCGGCCATTAGCCTAAATAAACGTTTAATAAACGTTTAATGAATCAAACGTTGATGGAGGCATTTCATAATTTAGGAGCCCGCCCATTCATCCATCCATCCATCCATCCGAGCATATGAGCGGAGTGGAGCGGTGAGAATTTCCGCTCCTCGCTCACGGGGCTGTTGGCTCCGCCCGCTCCAATTCGCACTACGCCGCTCCTGCTCCATTAAAATTTCCTCCCGCTCCAGTCAAATCACTCCATGCTCGCCCCAATTTAAAAGAGGGACAGATAATCTGCCTAACAAATGTCACCTTAAACCGAAGCCTTATATCATAAAGAAATAGGAACAACGGCAACATTGCCACTCAGAAAATATTTATTTTTAAGCAACATATAGACAACGGACAGGTTTGGCAATGGCATTACATACAAAAATAAGCTTAAAAATAAAGGAATCAGTGGGCTTAATAGCCTAAAGAATATACAGGCTAAGAATCCACGTTTTAAATTACTAATTTTTTTTTCTATTGATACTGTGGCTGAGTCTCTATAAAATAAAATTCCACTGACAGTGTTACGTGAAATATAAAAAAAATCCTATTAGACCTACTTTGAATGACAAAACGAATTTGATTACCAATATTTACTTTATAGGCTTTTATACTTGTATAAAACTTATACTTATACTTTATAGACTTGATATGCTACAACCATATAAAACTTGCTCACGTTTTGTTCTGGCCTCCGCCTGTTCGCGTAAAACACTCATGTTTCTGAGAAAAGTGATTCCAAAGTGAATCTTTACTCACTGAAACAGTTTCACCACATTGTTGTTCTTGCCCTACATTATTGTCATCTCTTTGTTTGATAAGAATAGTACACTTGTATGATTTATCAGTTTCCTTTGTGAAATACTTTGCAAATTCCATCTCGTCCAATTTGTGTAACAGTCTTGATAACTGCACAGATGAATTCTGGGTAGATTTGGGCACGCCTGAGAGTCGTAGTGTGAGACGGTATCGGAGCGAAATTGGAGCGAGACGGAGCGACAGCTCCAGCCTTAATTAAAAAATCGCTCCGCGCTCTGACCAAATTCCGCTCGCTCCGCTCCTCGCTCACATGCTCTGATCCATCAACCTGGAGCCCAGGCAACATAGGACACACAGCAGGAGTTCACCCTGGACAGGACGTCAGTCTGTTGTACGGGACACAAACACATTCACCCTATGTGCGATTTTCAGTTGCCATCACACTGCATGTGTTCGGACTGTGGTATGAAACCAGCCAGGTGTAGGGAGGCTTTGAACCCCAACCCTGGAGGTGTGAGGGAGCAGCGCCACCCACAGGACACACCATTTTTCGCATCACCAAAATGTTTCAATCCGTCCCATAAATTTTGCACAGAACAAGATACTAACAAGCTAAAAGTAGACTGACAATATAAACACTACCTCCGGTCCAGACCAGTCTGGCACGCCATGGCAGTAGGAGTGTCGGAAGTGGATACTGTGGTACCTGAGTGTGCCCCGCCATCTCGATGCCGGCGTCCAGGAACTCGTCGAAATCCTCGCTGAATTTGCCAGACGCCACAGCCAGCTGGCTGCTGGTGCCGCGCGACGAGTGGACGACCTCCCCGGCCGAATGGTTGAGGTCGGCCGCAGTTTGGTTCAGGTCGCTCTGGGCTTCCTGGAAGGACTTGGTGGTGGGGGGAAGCTGCGGGTGGCAGAGGCGGCACGTGCTCAGAACCGGCAGTGGCCGCAGTGCTGCGAGCATGTTGCTACACCGTCCGAAGTGTACGGATCAATTTGTACTTTTGAGGATAGAATTACTTGACACTGTGGCTGCCAATTACACCCTAGCTGTACGTTAAAGTACCTTTTAGTATAATTTAAGGTACAAAAATGGACTCTGAGGAACATTATAGTACCATTGGGGGTACATTCATATTGTTTGTACCTTAAGGAACAAAGCTGTACCAAGGTTGTATCATTTTTTTTTTCTGACAGTGTAAAGAGAATGTGGGGACTGTTGACATTTGCGACACGAAGACAGGAGCTCACACTGTCCACCAGGAGCCTCTTGCTGGCCTCGCCGATGCTCTTCAGCGCCATGTCCACGTCCTTCTGGCCCGGCAGACAGTTGACGCAGTTATTCAGGGAGTGGGACACGGCCCTGGCCACCTGAGAACAGGGACACCGGCACAGGCGCCGAGGATGGGAACCCGCAGACAGGTCTGCCGCAAACACAAGAAAGACCGCGACACCACCGACGGCCAGGGAGCGAGGCGCGGCACAGACAGACGGGAGCTTCAGCTGCGGCTGAGGAGGAGGACGGCAAAGGGGAACCCGGTAAGACGGCATCAATGTGGGCAGGGAGCAGCAAGCTGGTAGAGCTTTATATACTCGTTTAGCCATGGCAGGCTGAGGCAGGTCCCATCAAATTAGCCCCGAACAGGTACCTTACATGATGTGAAAGGATGCATTTATAAATGTGCTCTTACAATCTTTACCAGGGTATTTTATGCTATTTTAAATCATAAACCAAATTCTATACGCCATGCTAGGGTTACCATATTTGGTGATATGAAAAAGAGGACCTGTCTGGGGATCAGAATATTAATGAGTTGTCACGTTCAGATAGTGCTTCACTCATGAATATTAATTAGTTTTCCCTAGCCACCCTGAAAAACAAAAATTCATGTCCGGGGAACCACAAATGTACGGTAACCTTACAGTTAACTTATTTTACAAGCTACACCCAACTGACACAATATACGTCAATATACTTTCTCAACAAAAGTCAGAAAATGCTAAGCTAATTGACACGATTCACTGTTCACCACGAAAACAAATATCAAGTCTCATAGTGCAAAAGGTATCTGGAAGGTGATGTTACTCGTGAGCAGAGTGACATATAGGGATGTGCAAATTGTTTAACTTATAAAGTGAACGTGTGCACGAGCCGTGCAAACGCTGTGTGATATACTGAGTATTTGCTGTATATTGAAAATTGGTGCCTTTTCCTTCACTTGCTACTGCACTGTAACTTGCAGCACTGGGTCATACGAGTGGCAAACCGCCCGGACTCCCAGACAGGGACGCCAAACCGCCCGGACTCCCAGACAGGGACGCCAAACCGCCCGGACTCCCAGACAGGGACGCCAAACCACCCGGACTCCCAGACAGGGACGCCAAAAGAGGACGCGACCTTGGAAACCCGCACACACGGTAACAGCACCAGGCTGAATTAAAGCTCATTGGTTATATCTGATTTAGCCTCGTTTTAGCGTCATTATTCTAACAAAGTGCGTAACTTGAGTGGTTACGGAAGTTTATTAGCAAAATATTTTGGCTATTCTTTCATATTCTGAAAGCAAAGATGTTTGCATGTACACAGAAATCTAAACGAGCATCTACAGATGGACTGCAGTGACAGAGGGTGACAGGTCGCCAACATGGACCCAGCAAAAGGGAGATGAATGAAGTGGCCAAAAGGCACGGCACACACGGAAGCTACCGGAAACGCGGCGGTGGTCATTTTCCTTCAGTCTGCAGTGCCACTATGAGCGTCGCTAACTAGCTTCTAGCTTTCTTTTTAAATAAATGACCAAGAATGGAATGGATTACTTTTATAATTTAACACATCTGTTTGCAGAAAATGGAGTTGTTTTGTTCTCTTGACATCCTACGGCGGCCTTGTGGATGAGGGTTTGAATGAAAGCATCACACTGGTCTGCCCTTACTGTTTCCCTGGCAAACCTTCCAGATAGAGCCCCAGTATCGCCTGATTCACACGCTGCCCTGAAAGATACAGGCATGTGGTAGAAAAATAAAAATGTTTTTTTTCCTTAACATGGATATTTTGTTCTCTGATATCAGAGCTTAGGAAGTGAGACACTGGAGAATTCTTTTCGTGGGAGTAGTTGTAATGGTGATTACCTGGACTTAGTGATAATTAAAAACCGTTGGATGCCCGATAGAACCTTCAACTCAATTTTAGTAACAAATTTTGAAACAGCAATTCAATGTTATTATGACTACAGGACATGAATTCAAGCACCAGGGAGAAAGTTTCATTATCAAAAAGAAGGAAAATAAGACGGGGTTACTTCATAATAAGGTACAGTAAGGTTGCTATGGTTACCGAGTCAGCACGGCCCGATTCCTCACCTGTGCCAGCCTCTGTTGGCTCTCTGTGTCCCCTGGGGAGACCAGGGCCTGCTTGGCCTCATGAATCAGCATGGCGGAGCCTTCCATTACATCGCGGGCCGAATCCAACATGGCTGCTGCCGACTGGGGGTCCATGGTAGAGGCGGCCACACCACGGGCGGCCTGGGCCAGCGTCTTCAGGGCCTGAGCGGTCTCCCTGGCTGCCACACCTGGGCGGACAGTGGTGGCATGTGTGAAATTCAAAGTACACTCCAATACAGGCTGCGAGTATTACTGGATGTATAAATACATACATAAATGTAGAGTATAAATAGCAGTTTCAGCAATAACTGGTCCCAGACAATAAAAATGCCTGTCACCCCTTACAAGCTAAGTACCGCTCCGAGGAAATGATTCAGACGATTACTTTGGCCTGAGAAAATGACAGCGGCCATATTTCTGCAAGCTATTATTCAAGACAAACAAAAGCTAGACATATGAGACGTGCTGAATAAAAGTAAAAGATTGGCGGCGTTCGGGTTTAACTGAGATTTTGGAAGCCGCAGCGCAAGTCTAGAGAACGGAAAGGTGGGAGGAAGCTCTGACTGATCTCAGGTCGGCGCGCCGTGGGATTATTCAGGATAACGGGATGCATCACGACGCACAACTGGCGCTGCTGCTCCACAGATACGGAGATTCGTGTGGTGGAAAGGTTCACTGTGGGGTTCATAGCTAGAACCTTCCCCGACCATGGCCACGGTGATATACAGCGCCCCCCATGGGCTGCCCCCGGTCGCTGCTGTACCTGTGTAGTGCTCGTTGCCCTGGGCGGCACAGGTCAGAAGCTGGGCCATAGAGGAGCCCACGGCCTTGGAGGTGCTTCCGAGATCCTGGGCACACTTCTCAAGCTGAGCGGGAAGGACGCTGCCTCGTTAATGCATGTGACACTTAGCACAGTCAATCAGAGGCGGTACCTTAACATGGGCTTACAACTCCTCTTAACCCTAACCCTCCAAATGAAGAGCTCAGAGCAGGGATGGGGGGTAAATTTACCCCCCCCTGCCTTATACTCAAAAATATTTACAGCCACAGCGACAAAGAATTATTAGACGTGGCTGAAATGGGGCCGTCAAATGATTTACATGCTGTAGCGACTATATGGCTAATTAACTGTCAGGGAGACGTGTGCTGACCGATTCTCCGGGGAGAGGTTTTAGCTCAGCATCTGCAGCAGCCATCTTGGCATCCTGGAGCTCGTTCTTCAAGGTCTGAACTGTGGTGAGCGCAGAGTCGATCTCCATGGGACCGCAGACCTCGTGAGCCTACAGACAGGCACGGAAGCACATATCGCACAAGCTAGCTGACCCCGGAGAGGCGAACGCCGATTCACTAAGCTGTGAACAATGGCGAATACAAATGAACCTTTCAAAAATGACTGGCTGCGGAACTCATATTTACCAAGATACCAGCATTTCCACGGCTATTCCGGTTATCCCTGGCAGGTACAACATAATGCTGCAGGAAAGAGGCTGCCTTTGCCAGCAGGGGGTGTCGTTACCTTCTGTGTAGCTGTCCGGAGCTCAGCCAAGCTGGTAGCTAGGTTCTTGGCACACTGGCCCAGCTGCATGGCGGCAGCCTGGTCTGCCACCGTGGGGACCGCCGACTTCGCAGATGCAACCATCTTACTCCCGGGCTTCAAAGAGGACAAGAAGAAATGTTTCCAGGGGAGAAGAACTATGCTGCATCTGTATTTTAACACAATTAATCATTCGAGCAATGACTAAGGTCGATTAAGATGCAAGCAATGGAAGTCTGTAATGTGCAGCTAAGACTATCCACAAGGGGCAGCATAGAGCAGGTACCTGGAGGAAGTTCTGGCTGGCGATGATGAGTGCCAGTTGGGCGCTGAGATCCTCAGGCTGGCTCTGGCTCCCCCGCACGCCTTGGACCAACTGGGGGATGTGGTCGGCCACAGCCTGCGAGCCCAAAAGACGGCCGACATGACCACGTGCGCAGCGAGGGCACACCGGAGACAGCCGCTCGTCCGGGACGAGGGGGAAGCAACACCGTCACTTTAAGAAGCGCTACCTTGCAGCTCTGCACCAGCTGCTGGTGGGCGGCCGTGTTCTTGTTGGATGCCGCTGCATTCTGGGAAGCGGCGATGGTCTGCGTGGCTGCAGCCGCTGCCTGCTTAGCTGCATTCTGTAAAAAAAACAAAACAAAACACAGCACGCGTTTCATACTGGGGTATGGGTGGAGAGCGCCCCCCCCCCATGGCCCAGAGTGTATTAAATACTTGTAATATGCTGGTCAGTAAAATGAATGCAAGATGGCAACACATTCAATTGGGATCTTGCTCCCAGGGCCAGCAAAATGTGGGAAAAGGGATTAAAAAGGCAAGTCATCTCAATCTCTGGGTGCGTGGGTGGGTGGACTGAAGGGGAACAGAAATATCTTTGTCCGATGGAAAGGAGTACAGCAGCGGCGGTGCAGATCTCTGAAGACGAGGGGGAGACGCCACCCCATGCACGCTCGCTTACACGCATCCCAGACATTCCTCTCATACAAGAGGCGATTGAGGCCAGGCCTGGCTGTTACCCTCTCCCATTCCTCCAGTCCGTTATCGACTAAACTTCCACTTAAAATTTTGGTCTAGGAATTAAAGGTAAGGCCCATGATTATGGCAGCTTGAGGGGGTCGATTCAGTGTCACGGCCTTAAGCCCCTACAAGCCAGCAGCCGTCGACAGATTCATGAGATTTACAGCACAGACCTGCTGAAAGACACAGCCTCCGTCCAAACAAGGTTACCTCTTTGGTCTCATTTATAATTTTGTCCATATTACCGTTATAATGATAACCCAGATGTAGGCAGTCTGCAAGTTTGAGATGAATAAGTACTCTGAGTACTGTGAGCACTTTGCCACATGCAAGCGGTGATGAGGGTCTTTGTGCCCTGCAATGTGACCCAGGCCTACACAGCTTGACCGAGGGCGGGGGAAGGACCTGGAAGCTCCGTCATTTACATATCAGTTCATCTCTCAGGGCCTCTGCTAACCCTGATTGGCTCATTCGTTCACAGCCACTGTTACATCACACGCTAAACATGACTGGTAACTCCAGCTGGAAGAAGAGATGTACCCCCTCCCACCCAGACAGACTTGGGGGTCAGTTAGCTCTGCCACATATCTGCTAAGCTCTTGAGCAAGGCCCCTAACCCCCAGAAAAATGCTTGGGGGGTGGCAGATAAATGGCTGAGCCTGTGCTTGTGTGCGTGCGCCTTTCTTAACCAAGGGTATGACTTTGGCTTGAGCTTTGGGAGGATTGAGGTCTCCACCCATTTAAGGGGGCGTATTAGCTGGTTTTGATTATTGGTAGTGTTAGAACCCCTCCCCACACCCCCCTCCTGATTTACGCTCATGGCCTTAACAAAAGGAGGGCATGATGGAACGGTAACATTGCAATGTAGCTGCACAAATGGCAAATAAGCTTGCATTTCACTCACACACTCACACTCACACACACACACACACACACACACACACACACACACACCTCCAGCCTGTTGACCAGCTTCTTCTTGATGGCGTTCTGTGCGGCTGCATTAGTCGCCACTCGTAATCCCTCAGCCGCCTCTCTCAGCCGTTGCTGTTGGTCCTCGTTCTCTGGATAGGCGGCCGCACCCTGCGCACATAGATGGGGGGGGGGGGGGTCACCAGGATGACATTGTCACTCCCGCCGCTCTGATCGTCCCGCTTCCTAACGCTCTCCCTTCCCACATTTTTCTGTTTTAGGACGAGGGGAATAAGGCCCTGCACTAGTTTGCTCAATGACTAGTTAGTTATTGATCCAAAGATGAAACCAGCAAATCATCAAATAATGGCTACAATGGTGGAGTGCAGTATCTCTGACAAGCACAGAATAGTCTTTCAGTTAAAAGAGGGACCCAAATGGCTCCCACAAGACTTACACACCTGTCGCTCTCCAGTGAGCAGACAACCACGTGATCCACTGTGATCCATTGTGTAATGTGTCCTGATTACCGCGAATTAGGACAGAGAGGCACCAACCTGCAGCTTAATTCCCAAAAAGGCAGCTCACCCCATTGCCCCCTATTGGGCGCCCCGCTACATGAGGGTCAGGGGGCGCGAACCTCTCCCATCCGGCGGCCAAGTGCAAGCCAAAGCAGGTCCGCACCCCCCCGGCACAGTGCGTTCTGCACTTCCGGCAGTTACCATGGCGAGGGTTGTGCCGACTGACCCCCCAGCTCAATGAAGATGCCAAAATCTACGACTGATGTGATGGATTGGGGGGGGCCGTCTGTCGTCGGCGAATTGGCTCCGGGTTTCCGAGGGCTCCGCGTTTGCACGCTTCCGCCACAACGGCTAATCGAGGAGGCAAATTAAACAATAAGCTCAGGCAGCGTGACTGTAAAAACCCAAGTGGACGTTCGCGGCAGGCAGAGGGTCCAATGATAAGGATGAACTGGAAACCAGTAAACGTAGCTTTACTGACCCTCAGGGTGGGTGACATTTAAGGCATCGCCACACACATCCTTTTCAGAACTAATAAGGAAGCTGACACCTATGAAGAGTTATTAGGCATGACAGGGAGTGACTGAACTTCAGAGGAAGGGCAGGGCAAGCCCATCCCGTCTGACTGTATGGGGGGGGGTCACGCTGCCACGATCACACACCCGAACAACCGTGAGCCACGGTGAGCGTTCCGGGCCGCACGTGGCATTTACCAGACCGGGCCCGCCTCGTCTCCCAGCCCACAGGCAGCCCTGCCCACGTGCCCCCACCTTCGCGGCCTCCACCATCTTGGCCGTGGCGTCTGCCAGCAGTTTGGCGGCGGCCAGCAGCTTCTTGGAGTTGTCCACGTCGATCTCGGCTTCGGCGTCTGATCTCATGGCGTTCACGAGGTCAGAGGTGGCCTGGGCCAGGACGCGGGCCTGGCGGACCATCTCCCCTGAGGGGGGGGGGGCAAGGAGGGAGAGAAGGAAGAAAGAGGAGAGGGAGGGAGGGAGAACAGCATGTCAAGCTGTGCTGCTCACAGATTTCCACCCACTTAACTACATGAAGAGCGTCTCTCCGACCAGCGAGCTCCTCACTCCGCAGTGCAGGCATCTGGCAGCTAATCTCTTCCATGCCGGCTGTATCTGGGTCAGAGCAGGAATATACACCGCCACCCCTCCCCCCCCTCCTCAAATGTCTTTAAGGATCCAGGACAACTAGCATACCAGGAACTTCAAACAGGCGGCCTGAACATATGGACCCCGGGGGGGGGGGGGGACGGACGGACGGACACAGAGCTACATGCCCACTCAGTGGGGCATATGCACCATGAGCAGGTCCCTTTTAATGGCACAATCCTGCCTAAACTTCTCGGCACCTCGGTGAGGCTCCTGACACCAGGCTCCTCTCAGGCTCGCGGCCAGGTCAGGTCTCGCATTACAGCAGCTTCACAAGTGCGGAATGGAAATCATCCCAAAACAGAGACTTCTGGTGCTGACAAAATATTCGAGAAAGTAAGACAAGCCCAACATTTCACTAGTGTCAAAAATGAAACTTATCTGTAAATTTTCAGTTAAACATATCTATGTATATCCTTCCAGATCCTGACAGATCCCACAAGTCCTCCAGATCCTGACAGATCCCCAAAAGTCCTCCAGATCCTGACAGATCCCCAAAAGTCCTCCAGATCCTGACAGATCCCCAAAAGCCCTCCAGATCCTGACAGATCCCCAAAAGTCCTCCAGATCCTGACAGAT
>JABFEB020000008.1:20580342-20596175 GCA_019775895.2 Stomatorhinus ivindoensis
ACCGGTTTGAACCCCCCCCCCCCCCTACAGGGAGAAGCGGCTATGACAGGAACAGGTGTGTAAGGTGTGTGTGCCATGCTGATCCTGGACAGGTCACTGATCACTGAACAGTGCTAGCAATAATAGGGTGGTGGTGGAGGAAGGCTCAGAGAATGAGGGACCCCCCCCCAGGAAGGAGGCCAGGCTGTTCAATGGTGCTCTTAAGCAAAGAGGCCCGGCTTGGATGGAGGAATCCGCCCCCGATGCTGGCAGCAACCGACTGAGATCGACCCGCCACTACGACCCGCCCGCAGCGAAAGGAGAGAGCAGGGCGTCGAGCTCTGATGTGGGGGGGGGGGATGGCTTTCTGCTTCCCGGCAGCGCGCTGCTGTGTCAGTGAAATACTATAGAACAGGAAGGGCAAGCGGAGCTCCCTGGACACCTGGCCCCGCCCTTGCCATCAATAAGGGGGGGGGGGGGGCGAGAGTCAACGATTCCCAGTTGCCAGCGACATGCCAAGCCGACCGCATGATGCAGCGGGGGTCAGCAGCCGCGACCCGGGGTCAGAGGTCGGCGGTCAGGGTGACTTCCTGCCTGACAGCGCTGCCACTCGTTTGGTACTTCGTGTGCAAACGAATGTCCCAGCTGGACCCCCACAGACAGACGGGTCCAATTTAGAAATATAAAGACAAACTTATATTAAACAGAGAGCCCATTAAACTTCACAGAGAACATCTACTTAGAGCTAATGGAAAACAGAAGACTAATAACACATTTTCTTTATAAATAAATGCACGTCAAATAAAAGGTCCCTTCTTTACGGTCATTATTATCCATGTCTATAAAAAGCCTTCCATAAGAACGGTCATGCATGCGGACTAATAGCAGCACCCCCCCCCCCCCAATCGCAATGGTCCTGCCCAGCCACGTCTCTGCCACACACCAAAAGCCCCCCCTCCCCGTCAGGCACGTATTGATTGAATTACATGTGGTCGATGTGCGGATCCAGCCATACGCTACCTTTATGCTTGGGGGCGGCTTTTCAAGGTCATAGTCCTGTGGATAGCTGGGCTACAGGATGCACGTGGAACGCGCAAACACACAGTGTCTGTATACACACACGCACACCTACAGACGCGAGCCGGTAAGCCTGATGGATCACAGGTGCCCGCACATGCGGCACACGCACTGCCAGCTGCCTCCTGCAAGCCGTGTGAGGCGTGAGTCACGCGGAACGCTGCCACCGTGCCGGCGAGGGCCGTCACAGATCACATCTGCTGTAGCAATCCCCCAGCTGCATGTTACCCAGCATGCCTCAGCCACCCCTTCCTGATTCTAACCGGCACACTTACGGTTCCTGCACAGGTCTCAGGCTTAAAAAGGGCCATTCCAGCTTAGATGCCGTGTGGGGGGGGGGGGGGGTCGGGTGAGAAGCGTCTACTGTTGAAATCGGTAAATGCTCCACGACAGGAAACATTAAGGAACGACGCCACTTGCACTCTGTATACAAGAAAAAAAATAAATCACCGGAAGAGAAGAGGAATCTTAGGACCCAACGCTCTGCATCATATGGGGATTCAGGGTGCTGGATGTGGATGACGGCTGGACAGCCGAAGGCGAGGAGAACGATGGCAGCGAAGTCGACAGAGACCGATGAGGCGGCATCAACTTGGCGCAAAAGAAGAGAGGAACTCGATGAATGCGCAAAGAAAAGAGTGACGGCAGAGTCCCTACGCTGCCATAAGGGGGCACCACAGTGAGCGAAGGTTCCGGCGTCGAGGCAGACTGGCTGAGAACACACCCTGGGGGAGCCACGGCGGCCTGCTCAGTGACGCGGAGGGATCGTGTTCCGCGAAGTCAGTATCGGTTTGACGCAACGCGACGCTGTGAAGGAACCTCAACAGTTTTGGGACGACGCGCATATTCCTGTGAGGCGTGGCGGCATCAGGTAACACCCCCGCCCAGCACGCCCAGAACATGCGAGCCTCAACGCTTTAGCCTGAATGACACCGCTCACATTTCAGCGTTGTGTGAAAACCACGCGGATCAGATACTCTCCACAAAAATTTCATCATACTTCCACAGCATTCGTACAGTCAGCCGTGGCCATGTCCATCCTGCCCCCCCCCCCCCAACTTCGATTTGCCGACCAATCTGTTTTCATACCACAGAAATGTCTATCGGCAGAAAGCCGATTGTGGCCGCCATTTCGGGGGCACGGTTCTCCAGGCAGAACGCTCCGGGCTCTCGCTCACACATCCGTAAGCGAGCCCTCACTTGCTCCCCGACGCAAGAGGACGGAGAGCGCGACTTGTGGAAAAGATGATGGATCCTCTCCTTTTCTCAGGAAGAAAAATAGCTCCCTCCTCGACAACGGGAGGTTAGGTTGCTCTAAAAATACCCAGCTAAAGGGAGCAGGTTGAAGCTACTCCACCAGGCTCCACTGAGATACCAGCAATAAATAGACAACCCGCTTGCCTTCCAATTCACACCGAGTACAACAGCAAGCCTTTCCACGTGACCCTCGAAAATTACCTGTTTTGCTAAGCTGAAACACGACAAGTGCATTCAAATGATATGCATATAATTCTCAGGCTTAAGTGTGTAATAGAATGATGGATCCATTTGTGGGAGATGTGGGATGTTCACCTGAAGTAACCCTGAAACTGAAGCAGGCCCCTGTCCTTGATGATGACTGAGGGCCACCACCCCGTCACTGTGGTGTCCTTACGTCACTGGCAGGCAGCTGCAACTAATCAGCTAGTAAGCACAAAATTAGCTAGCAGAGGCAGAGAGGAATGAGTAACTATGTGTGGCAACTGGCTGAGAGACTGGGGCAGTGTAAAATTCCTTAAATATCTGTGTTCTGAACGCACAAAGTCTTTGCCTGTGCAGCACTCACTGTCCTATGGTGACCCAGCAGCTCCTACCAGTCTCGATACAAACAGGCGTCCGGAGCTTCTGTGTGGCCCGCCTTCTCAAGTCTGAAGGTTGAGGAGCCATGGCTAATATGCCAAACAGGGCAGCCCAGGTTGGTGAGTTTCATGTGCCCAAGTCAGTTTCAGTGATAACTCTGTGCTGTGTGAGTCTTCGGCACCATTCAGGAACACTTGATGTCACGTCATACTCTGGATCAGGTCCAAAAGCCTTTCCTCTCAGATCAAACGTAACCTTTGTGTACAGTAATCTAACTCTCACACAGGATGTGCACAACAACCACCACCATAACAACAAACCTCAAGCTTTCCTAAATGACACCCCCGTTCCCAAATGATTCACACAAGGCAGGACTAAATGGGATTTTAAGCAAAAATGGAATAGAGATGACATAGAAGTATGGAGCAAATATAAACCCCTGAACGGCGCACACAGTTCTGCAGAAATCTGGAAGGCCTCTGTAACGCTAATCTTGAGCCATTTGTAGTTTCTGAGAGATATATCTCAACCCCACAAAGCTGCTCCCCCAGACGGCGTCCGTCATCAGCAGCTGTCAGAGCACAGCTGGCTCCAGATATCCGGAAACCCAACGGTCTCTTCGGAAGGGAACCAGACCAAAATCCATCAACTTTTCATCTGACTTGCAGAGACAAAACATACAACCACAGTGTACTCCTTAAAGAAGGCGGAAGTCATGCAAACAGACCATAACTCTTGCATACTGCCTCAACCGTGTCCTGCAGGGGTAAGACCAGTTTCATTACAGCCATGTTGAGTCTTTGTCCTCTCAAGAGGAAAATGAAATCATTCACTGGCCACCCGTATGAGGTCCAGCACAGGATTATGCTGCAGTAACCCATCATTATCAACACTAACCTGGGATAAGCTCCAGGGCAAAACCAGAGAGGGTTCAACATGTCAAACGTAATGGTAATTAACGGGGCCCCAGGGACAGAACAAGCCTCACCGTGTGTCTGATGTATATAAGGTGGGTCTGAACCGGATACAGATCAGCCCCGAGGGTGACAGCCTTCGCACTCATCGGAATGGCCTTTCCTACATGGGGTTCTTTAAAAAGTGGGATGCTGACAGGCACAGCTCATCCGCCTCTCCTGTGGGGACTAACCTCACTGCTCAGACTGGGCTGCTTGGTGTTGCGGTCTAGCACGTTTCTATAAACGTGAGAAAATGCGGTCAGACTGCTTTGACTAACGCTCATGACTTAGGGCCTGGATATTATGAAGGCCAGTTTTCTGGAGTACGAATATCACGAAGGCCGACACACGCAGAGGCCTATTGAGATCGAGGATGTCATGAAGGCCAGTAAACGTAGAGGCCTATCAAGAGTACGGATGGTACGAAAGCCGATACACATGGATGGCTATCAAGAGTATGGGAGCTGAAACTAATTCTTCTGAACATTCATTAAGGACCACAGAAACATGAATGCACGCCAACTCTGTACATCTCACACTGCATTTGTCACGGGCGGACTGATGCTACCATTTACATGTCTCAAATTTACATGTCACCCCTGGCATTTCAAACACTTCACATTTCTGCCAGCTCCGAGCCCTCGAGGGGCTCTGCTATTGTACCCTTGAGATATTTAGCCCTAGATGGTCTAGTAATACTGATTTACACAGAAACTCAGCAGCCACCCCCCACTTACATGCTTCCCACACCATGAACAGTTGAATTCTATTAAAAGTGATGCCGGACATACAGTGAAGTGCTTCTTTGGGAGAGCAGCTTTGCCACGCCGGCTGCGTCTGCAGGCCGGGAGCCCCGACCACAAAGCCCTTCCCCAGGAGGTCCCGGAAGTCAGGTGACGTCCCCAGGCGGCTGCCTGCCAATGGCCCACTTACACTTCGGTGGTCATTTAAAATGACCCAGCAAGGTCCCTGTCTGCCGTCAGCTAGCTGATTATGATGTTTAAAGCAGTGGGCTGAGTACAGATGATGTAATTGAACCAAACTCTGACTGGCTGCTGTTAGTCAACAGATATCATGGGAAACTCATCTCCATGGCGACCAGCTGATCGCCACACACCACTCCTATAAATAATACACACACACATACGCACGCACCTCTGTTTTCAGGGAAGGGTTAGTCAGTGGATGGTCACTGCTTTGCCACATGGGTAAATAATATCTTATCACAGCTTTCCCTCATGTTTAATATCAGACTGACGGCAGCTGTAAGCTCGGCGAGTAGGAGGAGACCATTCTGTTACGAGAACATTCTTCAGGAGGTTACTGTGAGTGCTGAATGTCGCGAAAGCACAAACGCTGCAATGTAACGTCGACAGCGTCACTCAGCCTACATATAACCCGTGAACACAAACCCATACAGGTCATGACAGACCACCTCAAACAGGCTGCAGAAACATCAACACACCAATTGGCACCATAATCAAACTGACAGCTTATTATACAAAGTTCCCATACAGTTATATAACACATCAGCACTGTTTAAAATGTTTTATCATCCCTTATGCCAGTCCACAATGCCAGAGTGTGAATTCTGACAAATTTTAGAAGCAGAGAAAGTGCAAACAAGTAGATAAGAGATGGTATCTGTGCAGCTGACGATCAAGCTAATCAGACAAGCAAAAATGTGAAAAGGAATCAGAGGGGAACGCAAAATCTCAGCCAGTTAAGACTGTCAGAAGTACGTACGCATCAAACACGTGAGCAGGCTAAGGTGCGAGCGAAGCTGAGCTGCTCCCAGCTGCTGGAACACACATCAACACGTGGGGCCGGCGATGCGTCAGACGGCCTTTCCGGAGGCGTCGGTGCTCAGAATCTGCTTCCATTACACAATGCAGCAAAAATTTGCTTCCCTTACTTTTTTTTTTGTTATTGTTCTCATGCATTTCTAAGGTGCTGATTATAATGGCAATATGTATGTACTTGCATTGACATTTTGGTGTATATTTAGGTCAGAAATTTAAGAACCTGAGTAATTTTGAAATTTCTAGGAGTTCTAGTAAAGGTAAGCTTTTGCACTAATTTCACACAGGAACATTCTAGAACTTTCTGCAACACGGCAGAACATTCTGTGACATTGGGAGGCAGGATGTCAGCCAGGCGGCATTACTAGCCCTCACATCTTGTTTTCTTTCAACCAAATCTCAGTGCTTTTGGTGAGGAACATGCAGAACCATTTCATTGGGACATACAGCTGGTGTAGGATAGATAACAGGGCAGGTGGGATGGAATGAGGACAGGTAAATGCATCTGGAACTGGGGTCATGAGGACTGCACTACTCATAAAGGACAAAATCGAACCAAAGCACAGCCCTACAGTTCTGGAATGCCTCATGGTAGCAACTGTTTGTGTATATGTTGTACATGTTCATATATTTTCTTTAGTTTTAATGATATACAAAAACAAATGTGATTTTCTTATTTAGTATGTCACACGTCATTAAAAGCAAACCAAGTGTGATGTGGGGTGATGGCGAGTGGCGACCAGGTCAGCTAGATCTCCATGGCAACCAAGCTAGGTGAGCCCTGTAGGGGTTTAACCATGGTAAACTAGCCAGAATCGGGTCCAAGAGCACGCCAGGAGGGCTTGCGATGAGGGCCACTCTGTTTGCGGGACTGTGCCGTTTACTTTGAATTTGCCTTTCTTAAATGGAACATCGCACCCATTTTGTGTCCTGTTTCCAGGGAACAAAGACTCTTTATTTTGATAAGACCCACTGTACTGCTCCTCTCTCCCACTGTACTGCTCCTCTCTCCCACTGTGCTGCTATATGACAATTTCAGACCAGTCTAACCCCGGCAGCATTGAAAGGTTATGAAAACAACTCCTTCCTGAGGTTAGAAAATATCAAGTGCAATAACTAACAAAAAAAAACATGAAAAAAACATTATTATTATAATTAAATGTATTAATTGTGGTGTAGAAAAACAAGATCGGTCAGCACAGAAGATCTGCAACTGCGGCCTGTAGGTTTCAACCCAAAACGCTTACATGCCTGGAGTGGCTAAAAGACTAACTTAAATCTCCCAGTACACAGAGATATGACAAGCGAAAAACATCACGAGTGCGTCAGCCAGTTATTTAAACTAGCCGAATAAAACCATAAGAAAGCAAAGCCTGTTTTACAATCAACATCAAATGCCATAAATATGAAGAGAGGAAAAGTATCTGAGGAGTGCCGGACTCCGTTACACATTATTTATGATTAAAGCTGTAGAGGGAGAAGCATCGACACAAACATACTGGAATCCTGTATGGTCAGGAGACGGATTCCCATCATATTTTGGAAGTGGGAAGTGGGAGCTGCATGTTTCACAAACAGAATATCTTTGAAAAGCCTTTTTTTTTTTGTCTGTGACATTTGCTCAGTAAACATGGCGCATATCACTGGGAAAGTGGGAATGGGGCGTCGTGCCTTGGAAAACATCTGGTGAATGACAGAAGAGGCAGGACAGGCTGCTTCTACAACCAGAAACAGCCAGTAGTTCATTTCAAGCATTTCAAGGGAGCATCACCCCCTGGTTAAAAGTGTCCAGACTTTTACAGTCTTTGATTGAACTGGACCCAGCTCCCATGGGAACAAGATGCTGTCTTTTTGTAACCATGCAGCGAAGCAGCTAGTGCCCACTATAAGTGTGACATGAATTATTCCATGGGCCATGTGGTTAAAAAAGCACCATGCGAATCAATTTCATCCGACTGTAGCTTCACAGGACTGTTGTACAAAAAAAAAAATTCTGTTAGGCCAAGACAAGCAGTCAGATCTGAGCAGTAACGATGATAATTTACCAAGGGCCTTTGCCAAACATAAAGTGGACCTTCATCATAAATTAAGGGAATGGGGGGTGGCGTAAATAATTAATTTGTGTGAAATGTCGGTTTCAAAGTCCATACCTATCCACAGAATGCATTTCAAGCTGTGGTTCCATCAGCATCGTCTGAATAAAGCATGTTATGTTCAAAGTGACAGATGTCAAGACTGTAGAGCAGACTCTCTGAATGATTCCTTCACTTCTGACAGTGCCTGGGGCGGGGTGACTAAGGGGGGGGGGGGGGATTTAGGATGATTCCATTCAGGGGCCCTAAAAAAATCCATCCATCCATCCATCACCGTAACCGCTCAATCCCAAGCCCTAAAGAATCTGCAATATAAGTTCATTGGTTTGGGTTGGGGGCCCAGAGTAACAGGCCTTCATGGGGGCCAAAATGAGGTGCCGGGCGACTCAGGGATGACAGAGGCGTATGCAGCCCAAGCACCACCTCACCAACTCACCAGCAGCCTATTAAAGCACCACCCTAATATTCTGATAAATTTAAACAAAGGCAAAATCAGAATATGTGTAAACAATGAGGTCTGGAGGACTGTGCCGGCTTCCGCGCTGTGTGGCCATGGGGGGGGGGTATGGGGTTAGGGGCAGTGAACAAAGGCCTCACACAGCTGACATCCGAGGGGCGGTCTTGGTGTTTGTAGAGAGGCAGGAACCCCACCTTTAACCTCACACCCACCTTCCTGAGTATAATGTGGTGTCAGTACAGCGGCCTGCGGCTGGACATGAGATCATCCCAGCTTCGGAAAATCGGTGGGGTGAGTGAGCAGCATTAGGCCCTTTGGCCCCCCAACCTCCATTCTTCTGGCGCCACATTCCAGAATGTTCCGTTTCGAGGGTTCAGGAACGACTCCCATGGAGTATAGTGGTAAGTGGAGTAGATACCCCTCGTCTCTCCCTGACTTAGCTCCTGTTGCCTTACCAAGAGGGCCAAAGGGGTCTGGTGTGGAGGCTTCAGAGGCCTGGATGCCACAGCACCCCCTACCAGGAGGCCAAGCACTGTTTCGGAACATTCCAAAAAAAAAACGTATGTGACGGCAGTGCAGGAGGAGGCCAGGAGGAGGCTCCGTGTCTAATAGCTTGCCTCCCCATTGCTGTCTCACTGCCACGGGAAAGTATTCAAAACAAACATGAGAAGGGCTCCTTACGCGGCTCAGCTCATGCGAGACTGTCAGCGAGAGAGCCTAATAGGAAGGAGCAGAAGCAGATGTTCCTTTTAATTACACTCGAACCCGGCACACAACCTGATCTCCAGCAGACCGGGAATCAGCGATCACACGCTGGCACAGAGTAACACTGTGTGTGTGTGTGCAAGCGCATGCTGGACCTGCTCAGGGGAGATGGGGAGGGGGGGGGGGCGGAAGAGGGAGTCCTCGGGGCGAGGGGGAGGGAGAGCGCAAGCGTCACGGCTCTGTAGCACCCCCTGCAGGGCAGAGCATGGACATCCAAATAGGCCGCCGCACCCAGCCAACAGGCTGCACATCTCATGCTCCACTTGTGCGAGTTACCCAGGCAACCACAGATTCGGCCCGGTTACTTCCGTCAGGCTGGGGCGGGTGGGGGGAATCAAATTTACGCGAGTGAAACCACAACATGTGCGGTGTGTGGGCTGACGCCATCCCCTTCTAGCAGGCGAAAGAGGCAGGACCAATATCATTGGCTGGGGGGGGGGCCACACTCAGACCCATTTAGAGAACCATAAACACGGTGAGTGCCATGCAGCAGGATGAGGTGTGCGATAATGAAACGCCGTACCTTAATACCAGAGCAAACAGGGCCGGGATCTCCTGCAGGTATTTACAGCTGAAACGAGAGAAAGGGCCAGTTAGAGGAAAGAAAGGAGGCGACCGGGCCATGACAGACACAGGCATGGGTGAGGCACCACCGCGGGGAAGACGGGGCGAACAGCAGCCTCCTAACACACCGCGAGCGCAGCAAGCCCCGCCCAGGCCGCACACCGATCACACTGGTCAGCCTTCGAGGGACCCGTCTGCGTCCCGGAGACATTTAATCGGCGCTTATCCGAGAAATTCGCCTCCGGAGGAAAACCTCCAGGCTGCTGAGTCTGCGCCGTCGCCAAGAGGCGGCGGCTGATCTTCGCCATCTTTCCAGCTCATGCAGTGAGAGTCGATTGGCTGACACAGATTGCTGCGTCTCTGACATAGTTAAGCATTTTAAGGTCCCACAGGATTCCCTTCAAAATTAATTCAAAGTCAGTGTCCTGAGTCAAAGTGCTGAACAAAGAGGCAGCAGCACGGAGATTTCACAGCCCACGCGATGCAGACGTTTCTGGAAGGTAAGAGAGCACATGGTGACTCCCAGCCCGTCACGTGAGAGGCACGCCCTGCTCCCTGCCCCCACCTCACTTTTTTTTTCTATTATTTCTGTCCATTTATCCGTTTCTATAACTGCTCTTCCCAGGGATAGAAAGGTTGGGAACATGCTGGAAGACTCACTCCACACAAGTTATAATCTGGTACACGTGTCAAATGATCTATGTAAATAATGGATTAGATTGGATTATCACCAACCAAAATGCTTTGGTTAAAAAGAAAATTGTAATTTTTGTTATCACTTTGGAGATGTAAACATTCTAGTGTCCGTTTTAGAACCTGAGTAAGTTATCAAGTCAGAGACATACTGAAACATTCAAAGAACCAGTTCCGATGTAACATCAAAGAGTCCATTACTGACCACTGAGACGGAGGATATGAACAGGAGTTTGAGCTGAAACTTCTGCCGAAAAAATACCTCCTTTCTGGAATCCCACCAAATCGCGACCAGATGCAAAAACTTGGATTTTAATTCTTCTTTTACTACTTTCAAAAATATCGAGTTTCAGTGTTGGCTGATCACACCCCAGCGAGTACCATGTTAGGGATGTTAAACTGCAAAAGGATCCACTTGTTAATAGAGGTTTTCCCAAACGGCTGAGCTTTCCAACCTTAGAAGCTGCATACGAGTTCCTTATCAAAGATGCAAATGAGGATGAATGGAGACAGCTTCTCCATCCCGGCGTGTCGGAAACTGGCCAGCAGCAGCGGTCCGACACTCGGACCCAAGCGGGCCCCCGCGCTTTGAAATGCCTCCGTCCCAGATTGCTCATCCTCTCATAAAAAACTAAAATCAGCCTTGGTCTGATTAAAAAGTTGCTTTTTCCCCTTAATTACATTTCCATGATAAATAATGGATTCTCTGTCACGCATGTCCGCTTGGATGCCGAAGAGTTCTGGGAGTATCAGAACTTTAAATTCCCACGCACAGACCGGACAGGTGTGTCACTTGTTTTGCGGAAAGGCACAAAACTGACCTGCCCCGAAGGTCAGTTCGGTCCGGTGGCCGATAGCAGCAAACCTCGGACGCCTAAACCTCGCCTCAGTCTCTCCGCGAGGCCCGCGAGGCCCTCCCTGCAACCGTGTCGCCGGATATGGAAGAGGGACACCATTCCTGGGGGAAATCAAGGAACTCCCAACACAGGGAAGTTTGAAAATGACCACATTTCGTTCGCTTTTAATGAGCAGAGCTTCGAAACTGAAGCGCTAACGGGCCTGATGTTAATTAGCGGTGGGTCGTTACGGGGCAGGCGGCGGGCGCCGGCCGTTCCGACACATCATTAAGCAGAGTGCGCTATGCCAGGCTCTGGCCCGGCCAGGGGTGGGTGGCGGCGGCCTGCATTAACTCTGATTGGAAAAAGCTCCCCCTCACGCAGGGAATTAGTCATTTGCTCAGGGTTTGGGGGGGGGGGGGGCATCGTTTAAGCAGCTATTGAATTTCAGAGCAGCGGCAGGTCATCAGAGGAGATGGGGCAAAAAAAAATGCCCCAGGACATACATCTCCCCTCCCCCCAGGCACCAGGCTCATTTCTTACTACTCCCTTCATTTACAGACAAAATGGTGTTAGTCCTGTTCCTCATCACAGACAGACTAGCAGACCCCACCTCTTCTACAGTCCAGTACAACAGACGGCGGCTGATAACCGCCGCCAACACAAAGGATGCACACAGTTCGTATATTCTTATCATTGTGGGGACTCTCCTAACTAAGATAACCTTAAGTCTTACCCATCCCTAACTGTAAACATAAGTAACCAAACAAAATACAAGACTTTCGGCTACTTTAGTTGTTTGCATTCAGAGATTTTATAAAATTAAGGTCTATATTTACCCCACGGGCAGAAAAGTAACAGGTTTAACCATATAGTGGAGACATTTGGTAAAAACACACACACACACACACACAGTTGGTCTTCCTATCTAAATGGGGACCGTCCATTCATTTCTATGGGGAAAATCTTAATCCCAATCACAACACCCTTAACCCCTACCCATCCCTAACCTTAACCATAAGTAACCAACCCAAATACAAGACTTTTGGCATTTTTACTTTTTTGATTGCATTCACAGATTTTTATAAAACTGAGGTTAAGGGACCTCAAAAGATGTCCACAAAAGTAGGGAAAAATCAAGTTTTACTACACTTTGGGGATAATATGGTCCTTAAATGTGATCTATGCAAACCCACACACACACAGACAGACGGGGGTCGAAACCCCCCAGCACAGGACTGCCCTGATTAAACCCAGCCCCTCTCTCCTTCGGCTGGTCACCCAGCAACCTCAATGAGATGCAAACATCAACGCATGACACGCTACCCCACGTCACTACCACACGAAACGAAGTCACACTCCGATGACTAATGGAACCAAACTCAAAAACAGATTTTGACTTTGCCAAATGGGACCAGGGATCGCCCCAGTCACCCACGTAAACCAGACGCTGCACGACTTCCTTATAAGGATGAGGGGTGAAGTCAGGCTCGGCCGTTATGAGGTGCCGCGCCGGCGATCCCGTCCATAGGGTCCATCTCTTGTTCACGGGTCAGAAGCCTCCAGGAAGTTCCACCATAAACGCAGGATGGACGGGGGAGGCAGTGAAACCGAGTTAGGAGCCACGCTAGCTCGCTCAGTTCAGCACCCAGAGTGGACTACACAGGTCTCCACAGCCGCCGAGAGCTGGGCCACGATCATTAAAAGGAGGATGATCCAGAGAAGCGCTTACAGGGAAGGCCATAGGGGCAAAGCTCACTGGAATCCTACGCCTTAAGTCTATCCGTTCTCAGAACTTCAAGAATACCACATACTTCAGAAGATTCAATACTAATTAAACTGTTAAACTGGTTTTTAATCCCTCCTCTGGTATTTTAATGGTTTAACGCAGACATCTGCTTCCTCCGCCCGAGACACCAGGGTGGGCATGGCACCTTCGATTAGCGGCACCGCGGACCAATAATCTGTTAGTCTGGGCCTGACTGTGGCCTAGAAGCTTACAGGCACCATCTGTGTGTGGGACAGATAGCTGAGCTCTGGGTCCGTCAGTGGTTCCGTGGGCCAGCCCGCAGTTTCCCAGCCCAGGCAGACGCAGGGGAGTCATACATGCCGTCACTCCATAAACCCTCTGCAGTCACACCTCAGTAACAAACCACACACGTGCGTTTTCCCCGTGTGTGGCCAGTGTGAAAGGGAGCATCGGGGCGCGGCGAGCCGAGCGAGACGCGGAAACGCATCGCGGAGGCAGAGAGTTCCGCGCGGGAGCGTGCATGGCGCTTACCGGGGACTCATGCAGACAGTGACAGGACAAACCTACTGCCATCACCAACATAAAAAGGTGTAACGACGTTATCCCAGGATTGAAGACGGTCCAGGCCATAAAGGCTTTCAGAAGCCATTTTGCTCAAGAGCGGAACGGGGAGAGAGACAGACAGACAGACAGACAGACAGAGAGAGAGAGAGAGACAGACAGAGAGAGACAGAGAGAGACAGACAGAGACAGACAGAGAGAGACAGAGAGAGACAGAGAGAGAGAGACAGACAGACAGAGATTGAGAGAGAGAGACAGACAGAGAGAGAATGCCTTTGAGCAAACTGCTATTTTTACCCTGGTACTGTGTGGGAGGCTGCAGTCCCCCGGCGGGGGCATAATGGGCAGCACTGTCAGGACTGGGGGCACCATCTGCAGTCCATTCAGCGGCAGGGTGGTATTACTACGGTGCAGGGACGGTGGCCTGGTGGGGACAAACTGACACATGGGGGTACGGCCTTATCCCTTTCTGGTAAAGAGGTAGCAACCCTAACCTGCGGGATGAAACCTACATCATCACAGATCGAGACTGAAAACAAGGAATTGTGATGCAAAGCTGCAAAAATAGTAAAAATCATGTGTTTGCCCAGTCAATTGAATACAGAACTGATCTGGAGACAGAGGGTTACATCCTACTTAAAGGCCAGACGGCAGTCTGATTACCCTGTGTGTGTGTGTGTGTGTGTGTGTGTGTGCGCAGCATGTGCAGTACGTAAACGCACGCTCTACAGAGCTGACCTGACGTTCAACCAGCACATTCCCTTCACGCTTTAATCTCTGCTTCCGCGGCTAGAACCCAAAAGCATCCAATCACTCTAGACGGTCACATTTAATCAGAGGCTTCATCTGGCTTCCCCACCCCCAACCCCCTCACCCGCCAAGAGGGAATCTCTGGGGAGTGCCCCGAGGGAGGGGGGGGTTGGGGGGGGCTTAAATCACCACATTTGTTTCGTGTTTAAATGCTGCCCACTCAAGCTTTTCTGAGCGCGCGTGGGCACACACACACACACACACACAGACACACACACACACACACACACAAACCTCATTAGAGTTCGGGGAACCACACTTTCCACAGTGAGTCTTTATCCAGCAGCATTCACGCCAATGAACAGGTGTGTCTGGGAGTCTCCCCTACAGTCTACTGGTAAATCCGCCCCCCTCCCCGAGCCAGGTCCACCCCAGCTGGCTGGTAGGAAGTGGGAGGATACACGGAGCTCTTATGGAGCAGGATTCTCATGAAGAGTGCCTGGGGGTGAGTGAAGCCAGAGGGGTGGGAGAGGCATCGCGCCAGAGTCTTTCAGGAAAAATCGGAACTCAGGGTTGCTCAAATTACAGTCAGCGGTTTTTTTTTCCCCCATTCCATGCCAAATTGTCAGAAGGGCTGGTCTCGGGAGCAGATCCCCACTTCCAGGCCCGGTCGGCATGCAGTCCCCCTCCCAGGTCAGCGCCAGCAGATGAAAGGAGCCCCCGGATCGCGGATATGGTCGTTCATCAGCCAGGAGCCATGCGGAAGCTGATTAATCTCACCGCTGTAAACATGCAGGAATTCGGCGTGAAAACGCTTCAAGGTGGCACGGTCATTAGCACCGTTATCTGGTACCTTAACACCCAGGTCTGTCCTCTAACGTCTCCTGTAAATAATCAGAGCAGCCAGAGATGGCGACAGAGAGCAGGCGACCTGGTGGAGCTTCAGGGGTGCGCTGGCAGTACCCGGTGATGCGGGTGTGTCTTGTGCCTGTGGCAACAGGCTAACGTTCAGGTCTCACCTGAGCCAAATGCTGCCTCTCAGGACAGCTGCAACGTGGTTTGACCTAAAAACCAGACACCTCAATACTGCTCCAATCCACCAGCCCCACCTGCGAACCCCCAAAGTCAGTAAGATCATCCACACCGAATTAACAGAAATGTACCTGCTGATACCCAATGGCTGGAAAAAAGGTGAAGGCGGCGTATAAATTACTGAGGCCCACCCAGGGTTTCTGAAGTGCTCTACACCCCATATCTGCCCGGGGTGGCTGCGCTTAAACTTATCATTACTGGCGATCTGAAGAACACTATCAGAAGATCACAGAATTCCTACTCCTGCAGCAGCCTTACACCATCCCCCCTTCTCCCCGCCCACCCCCCCGGCTGCACCGGGGGCCGCCCTGCGGTATCTAAGCCGGTCAGTCACACTGAACATCGCAGGTCTTGTGACTCAGAGCAGAAACCGTGTCGCCTCTCAGCAGCAGGGCCTTTCCAGTTCATCCAGTGAATTCAATGACCGGGCTTTTAAAGGAGCAACATCCCATAATATGTCTGTGATGGCTGTCTGTGGATTTATCACATGGCTGCAATAGACGGGACATCTACCGGGGAGAACCAGGGCTGACTGCTGCAAGAAAACCCTCCCTCCTAAGCGTCCGGGTGACCCAACAAGCTATGTATTACACACAGTCTTACTAAAGGGAGGAGGGGG